>CAVNYN010286582.1:0-52191 GCA_963692815.1 Nyctanthes arbor-tristis | reverse complement strand
GGGTAGTAGTATAACTAGCGATAGGGCCCTTTTGTGCATTGAAAAGCTTTGTACATGCAATGATTTGTCTTGGAAATGAGTTTCCTAAACGAAAGGTGAATCAAAGGATTTATGTTATTCACTGAGTACGTTGTACTCACTCCCCATTTATTACAATTTTGTAGGTATTAGATTAAGAAGCTATGTGGCCGGATCGTCCCAAAGACGGAGGGGATACATGTATGTGATCGAGACTTCGGTGTGTGCGGCCGAGGTTTCGTTGTGGGTAGCCCACTGAACATTTAATCATCAGAGTGCGCAGTGAAAGCGCCTCGATATTTGGAATTGTATTTGTATCAGACTTTTAAGAGTTAAAGGCTTCCGCTACTGTGTATGAGATCCCGTACGTTACACTTCCTTTTTTTTTTTATTTTGTGGAGCCACATAGGCTTGGGCATAAAAACCGCCAACTCGGTAATACGACCCGTTCTGGCCTGTTCGGTTCAGTTTTTAACCTTGACAGTTCGATTCTTGGTTGGTAGACGGCTGAACCGAGTCGGTTCGGTTCGATCCAGTCCGCGGGTTTAGCTAGACAAAACTGGTTCAACCTGGTTAAACCGAACTGACCGATTTGAACTGGTAACTAATTTTTTTTTTATTTTTTATCCTTGAAAACGTGAGAATTCAGATCCAGATCTAGGATTCTAGGGTCCCGAATTACAATCTTCCAAAAACCACTATAATTTTCCTTACACAATTAACATGCAAAATCCTTTGAAACATAACATCAAAATAGCAAAATCTTTTCAATTCAAAATTAAAATTACAAAATCTCCAAATCATAACATCCTAATTTTTGGTTGCTTAATTCCTGTTTCCGCTGCTACCGCAGCAGCTGCACTTCCTCCACTGCTAACCGCCTCCGCCGCCGGCAACTGTCAAAACTAAAAAAAAAGAGAGAATAGAGAGTGAGTGAACCGAGAGAGGGAGAACCGAGAGCTGCTACTGCTTCCCCGCCAACCGCCGACGCCATGTTGAGACTTGAGAGAGAGAGAGAGAGAGAGATAGAGAGAGAAGGAGTGTATATTTTTTGAATTTAAGAGATTATGTTTTCTTTGATTCTTTTAATCTGGACCCTCAATTTGGGCCTTTAATTAGGAGCCCAAACCGATTAACTGACCCGACCCGAGTCGGGTCGGTTTGGGTTGGGTTCACCGGCCCATCTGGACGGTTCGGTTTGGAAAATAAAGAAATTGACTTTAATTGGGTCGGTCTCCTGTTTGGGCCCAACCCGGCCCGACCAACTCTATGCCTAAGCCTAAAGTCACATATGGCCCTTTTTCTGTTGAGTCTTATGGGGCTCCATAAGGAAGTTGCTATAAATAATTAATAATTAATAATAATAAGATGAGTTATGCGAATTACGGGAATTTTTTCTAAAAATACTGTGTTGTGTTTTTTTCAAAAAATATTGTGTTGTTATTTTTCTATGTTATTTTGTTATTTTATTTTATGTTATTTTTACGCCCCCTCCCCCAACCACCCCACCCCGCCCCACCCTAGCCACCCCACAACTGTCGATCGGAATCCGTCGCCGGCGACCTGCGGTTGGAATCCGGCCACTGAATTCCGGCAATTTTTCTTTTTTTATTTTGTCTTTTTTTTGCTCTTTTTCCTTTCTCCCTCATTCTTTTTAAATTTTTTCTTTTCCTTTTATTTTTTTCCAACTCAGAATCTTCTTCTTATTTTTTTGGGTAATTTACATCTATCGTCCTCAACTTTATTGAGATTACGTTCCCAACGTTTAGTTTTCCTTCTGGAGTCCCCAGCCTTTCAAAATCGTTACACCTAAGGTTCATCGAACGGAAACCGTTTATTCCTCATTTAATTTATGGGGTATTTTGGTAAAATACATAAAAAATAATTATTTTAATTAATGTTTAAAAAAAAAGAAGCCCCCCACTAAGGCTGGCGAAAAGGACAGGCTCCCCCATTTTTTTTCCAAGAATGGCAGCTAAGAGTGCTGCCATTTCCGGCAGCCATTGGACCCAGTGGCGGCCCAAAATGGCAGCCAAGAGTACTGACATTTCCAGAAAAAAAAAGATGGAAGACTCCCCTCCTTTTGGCTGGCATTTTTTGGCCGGAAATGGTAGCCATCTTAGCTGCCATTTTTGGCCGCCACTGGGTCCAATGGCAGCCAAGAGTGTTGCCATTTCTGACAAAAAATGTGGGAGACCCCCTGCCATTTCCCACAACCTTTGTTGTGGGTTGGCTCTCCCCTTTTTTTAAATTTTTTAAAATATTAATTAAAATGATTATTTTTTGTATATTTTACCAAAATACCCCCAAAATTAGCGGAAGAATAAACGGTTTCCTTTCGAGGCATCTTAGGTGTAACAATTTTGAAAGGTTGAGGACCTCAGAAGGAAAACTAAAGGTTGAAACAAAGCTGAAAGGTTGGGGATAATAGCTGTAAATTATCCTATTTTTTTCTTTTTTGTTTTTTTTTCATTTTCTCTTTTTTCTATAACAATTTTTTGACAAAGTTTACTATATGATAAACAATATTTCTACATTCAAAGGTTCGTTACACGTGTAACAGGTTTTGTTATTTTTGTAACAAGCTATGTTATTGGTGCATTCTACGTCTCTAGATACATCTGTATTATTGGTTAAATGTACCACGTAAGATATACATCTGTTGTACCTAAGTTTCTCTCTATTGACACGAAGTAGTTTGAAGAAAAAAAAGATGAAATATCACCCAAGTAGAACTAACTACAGAGGTATAAGAGAATAATGAACTCGTGCATCCTTCGAGGACAAGATTCAATCCTTGTCTTTTAGGTATAAGAACTTAAAAGGATTGCGGGGGCGGCGCATACTAGGCCTTTCATTGCAATAGAACTACACAGAGATGCTAAATATGCAATATTCAGAATTTAAAGTGTAAAAAGAAGAAGTAATGTAGAAAGAAGATTTCTTACCACCAATGATCCCATGGCAATAAGTGAAGAAGTCGGGAACCTCCGGTGATATGAGAGCCCCTTCTCTATGCTAAACTCAAAAAACAAAATTTTTCAAAAACCATATATTGGTGGGTAGTGTAAGAGAGCCTGGAACAATTCTGCCACCCTAAAGAACGTAAAGAAGGTTTGGGAAGGTAGGGTTTAGGGTTGGGAGAAAGAATAAAAGATAGAGAGAGAAATATCTTTGCCAAATGAGAGAAGATGTGACGCCTTCCTAACCTGAAAATCACGTGAAAAAAAAACTAAGCCTGAAATGTGACCGTTTTGATCGAAATTTTGACCACACCAATTGAATTTTGACCTATTCACTCTTTTGTATATGTAGGAAGGATAAATTAGTATTTTCCAATGTGGCATGCTTGTTTGATCTACATTTTAATGGATGCTCATAATTTCTCTATACAATCTATGAATTTTGATATAATAATTTTGTAAATTACAACAGGTAGATACTTATAATTTCGATAAATTTGATTTAAGTAGAAAGATGGTATTTAATTTTCTCTTGATGGAAGATGATGGGTGTTTTTTAAGCCATACTAATAGTGTCTGTAGAGTGTTGGAAGAACTGTAGGTGTAAGCTTTTTTCCTGGTAGGAATGGATGCTTATATTCGGTCGTGCAAGGCCAAGTGCTTAATCCATATATTATAACTATGGATTGATTTGATTATATTTTCTCCTTAAAATATTTTATTATTGATCATATTAATTCAATTAATGTATACTTGGAGCCCATTTGCAAACACATTTCAATGAGTTTAAAGAAGGTGTCCTCAAAATGGAATTTAATAGAATTCAAAATTCCATATAATTCCAAAGATCCTCAATTTGGATTTTATAGAATCTATCAAATTTTGGTGCCCTCAACAATCCATAGAATTCAATGGCTTTCTATTAAAAAATTCTTCTGCAAATCCAAGCATGACCTTTAGAATTCTAATTATTCCCTCTTTTCCATAAAAAAATACGAATAACCAAAAAGACAAAACAACAAATACACTTCTCATTCATCCTCCCTAAACTTAACCATCGTCTCTACCTTTCACAAAGTAATTTTTTTCCTTCTCATGGCTCCTATGTTTTATCAGGACATGTACATGAAATTATTGCGAAATAAAATTGGACTTGGAATTGCTAGGAGGAAAAAAGAACTAACAAAAAATGATAATTACAAGAATATCAATTTCCATTGACAAAAATGGAGATTGCAAGAATTTTATTTTGCTCACGCATACATGTTATTATGCATGCGTGTAACACATGGCACACATCTAAGCTACAAGTGTGAAGTGCTTGTAGTTTAGATGTTTGACATACATACACGCATGTATAATAATATGCATGCGTGTAGGCAAAATAAAATCCTTGATGGAGATTGAATTAAAATTTATGAGAAAAAAAGTTGTACATAGGGATAGCAGAATACCTCTAAAACTTGCGGGGACCCGCCCTGAACGGGGTTGGAATGGGGCACGAGTTTTGGTTCCCGAATCGTTAGTGGGGCGAGGACGGGTTTTGGTTGCCCCGCCCCGAAACCTGGTATATTAAAATAATATTATTATATAATAAAAAAATATTTATGTTAGTATATAACATTGTGAGGACTCAAACCATCAACATCTACCAACCCAACCCTTAACCACTTATACCAATTTTTTTGACATGTACTTATTTCTAAATACTGCCTTTTACATAGCCTGTTTATTAACCAAAAAAAAAAAAAAAACTCAAAATGGGGCGGGGAACGGGAATATTTCCCATCCCCACCCGGAGTGTCCCCGCCCCAACCCGCCCAGATTCAAAACGGGGTTCAGGCGGGGACGGGGCGTTGCCCCGTTCATAGTTATCAATACCATACCGAACCGCCCGGTCGAACCAGAAAACCGTTGACCCGCTCAAGTGTCCGGTCCGATTAATAATTTTTTAACAATATGCAATCGAACCGCAATTGACACGGCTAACCCGCTGGTTTTCGCAAAGAACCGGTAACCCAAAAATCGAAGAACCACCCGGGTTGTTGCATATCAAGGAAATTTAGAACTCATGGGTCAATTGACATCTTTTAGCCTCTATTTTTCACCTAATAGTCACTTTTCATCGTCGTTCTCTCGCTGCAGTCTCGTCATCTAACAATCGCAGGCCAAAAATTCTAATTCAATGTCCTTTTCTTCATATTGTGGCATTGGTGTTTCAACTTTATGCATTTAAGGTATTGTTTCTTTAAAAAAATTTTAATTCCTAGAACCCTAGTTGCTACGGCATAGCTTGCAACTGGATTTGCGTGTGTGTGGTTTTACTTTCATGTGTAAATTCATGGAAAATTATTGATCACATGCTAGTGTTAATTCAAATTAGATAGGTTTTTGGTTATTTTGTTCAGAACTTTTATAATTTTTGCTAATTCCCGTGCTTCAGCCTTCAAGCAATGGTGCTTCAAGTAGTAAGCAAAATTTAATACTTTATTACAATTTACAATACTCAAGAATAATTAATATGTTCTTCTATTTATATCTTATAGCATAATTGACACTAATGACAATTATTCATACTATATCTGTAAAAAATAATTCAACGGGGTTGATTGGAATTGACCTGCTGGTTCGATCGCTGAGTCACTGGTTGAACCAGTGAACCAATGGCCAGGGTCCTAGGTTGGTTCAATGTTCAAGCCGGGTCTGATAACTATGGCCCTGTTACCATCCCTACTAGTGAAAAAAAAAACTGAGTAATAAACAATTAAAATAAAATAGAATAAAATAAAAAAGGTTGCTCAAAGTTTAAACTGAGATATCAAAACAATTATAGTAAATTCTTAAATCATAATTTTATAAATGATTATTTGGACAATGTGTAAAAACAGATTAAGTATTTTTTTATTAGTTAGCATTTGAGTTTTTTCCCCCATTAGTTCAAAATTTCCATTGAGGATGCTTAAAACAATATGAAATTTTAAATTTGTTAAATTCCACAAATATAACAAATTTTACAAAAATCTATTGAAATCCACTTAAATCCATTAAATAGAATTCCATTGGAATTTGAAGGATTATGTGGAATTTTGTAGAATTATGTCAAAATCTATGAAATCAATGAGAATTCATAAATACAATAAAATCCACCAAATTTTGTGTTGGGAACGCCTCCTCCTTTAAATGAGAAATAAGAGAGAGAGAATAAAGAGTTGAATGATAAAAATTTGTGCGGTACATGGAAATTTCATGAAATATATAAATATGATCAATTTGACCAATTTTTATTTAAAAATAGAATTGATTTGCAAATATAGACCGTTTTTTTACAGTGTCCTATTTGTAAAAATTTTTGTAAACCATTTTTTTTTTACAAATAGTATTTCCCAATAGTAAACTCATTTTGGTTTTCTAAGAGTGCCTACTCCATTTTTTGTAGCAAAATCATAAATAAATATGTATATTCAAATGACCCAATTTATTGTTAAATTAAAATCCTTGAACACGCATGAGTTCTCTATTGAAGAGCACTGAGTCTTCATTATTCCTTGAGTACCAAAAATTTCTTCCTACAAATTTCGTGGCATGAATAGTTGGCGTACCTAAAAAGGGTGGTGGAAGCTAATACGCAGGCAAGCACTGATGGAAGCAGGATTTTTCACCCAGTAAACAATGGGGATTGTGAGAGTTAACCCGTCAACTACATTTCCACCATTTTCCACTTGATTGTAACCACGTTATGAAAATATATGGATTCAAAGGCTAAAGTGATGAGAAGTCTGAAATATGACTGCCAGAAACCACGAGAATAAAACAATGCTGGCAACGATAACCATTACAAGCAATAACATTTTGAAAATTTCAGTGATAATGAAGTGCTAGACATGTGAAACAAGAGGTTCTTAAACAATGTATACCATCCCCCTCACCATTTTAGCTCGAGATACAGCATCAACTGTTAAATCATTTTGACCATCTCATGATACAAGCAACTTTCAAACTGCAAGTTAGGAGGCTGCTGATAATTTCCTATCCTCTCAACCAAGTGTTTCTATAAGATGAGTTGTCACGCAATGAAGCATCATGGGGTTTGTATTCCATTACATAGCTATGGGGAAGCTTGAGGTGTCGCTTTATGGCATCCCTTAGCGCCATCACTGCCTGGTATGAATCAGTCAAAAAGTTAGCCAATTGTAACGTTTAGCCTAGTCAAGAATACAAAGGAGCTCGGATGAAAAACCAAACATTGCTTACCTGATGATCAGATGCATTGCGGTTCCACACACTTAATATGTCCTCGTTAAAACGGATGCTTAATACCGCACCACAAATGTTATCACCATAATCAAGCTGGTCTCCTACCAGAGCGAGAACCTGAGTGTAGATTTTCATGAATAGCTAATTTTATCCATGGAAAAACATAACACAAGTCCGTAACACAGACAACAAAGTATTACCAAATTTCAGATAAACACCCACATTAGCTTTTATACATCTAGAGGTGTGAAAAGAAATGCATCAAACATGCAGTAGGAAAGTTCTGGTGACACAAATATGCGTGTCATCATGATAGTTGATAGAGGAACGTGAAAGAAGCAATGTCCATGTTGATGAATCCCGGTTAAGGATGCGTGCTCTCTTTTTAGTTGAGATGCATGTCTGCTTCAGATTACTTACTACTTTATTTACATTTCCAACCGCCCCCCAAACCCCCACCCCAATCCCTGGGAGGGGGTCCTTTTCTTTTTCATTTTTTTTCTCCTTTTTTTTTGTTTTGGGGGGTGGGTGGGTGGGGGGGTTGTGGTTGAGGGTATTGCAGGGTGAAGAAAATGCTGATGGAAGCATGTTAAAAAAACAACTCTAATATTAGAGGCTGAAGAGCAACATGTAACAAAAGAGCTGAAAATCAACTCTTTCCAAACAAGATGGATGGCAAGAGACACTGATGAAAATGATAAGTCAGGTTCAAAGAAGTTGCAGTGGAAAAAGAATTCTATTTTCCCACGCCAAGTTATCAAAGTCATGTGTCATGATTAACATCAAGAGCATGAAAAGTAGATCATCGAAGCCAACAAGCAAAACATAGAAAGTTGGAAGAGAACTTGACATGAAATTTCAATCTCCTAGATTCAGGTGGCACAAAATCGCATACCAGGTCTTCCCAAAAGCGCCCTGAGACAGACTTTTTGAATCTAATTATCCATTTGCCACCATTGCGGTTTGCAGAATCCTGATTGAAGAGGGAAAAAAAGGGCCAAGTATTTAGTCTTTTAGAAAATTTCAAAATGAAAAAGTAGAATAATTCTAATTGGACAAAAAAAATAAAAAAGTGTGACAAAAAGGACAGGTGGCAGATGTGATGATCATTGATGTAAAGGTGATGTTATGTGTTGAAAAAAGAATCCTGCTATGTGCTAATTTTGTTTAATTTTTTGTAAGTCTTTTTGTCCAAATAGCACAACTCGAAAAAGTAAAATGAAGACAGATGAAAACAATGCACCAACTCAAAGCTGCAAAATCCTACCTCCCAAAGTGGACGAATACCCTCCTTGAAAAGATGTAAATCTGTTGGACTTGGCATAGTTGAAGGGCGAGCCAAGTGGCAATAGCAGACCCAGAAGCTTTCAACCTACGTGCAATCAACTGTAAAGCTGTAAGAGTAGTGCATTACTACAGCATGGACACTTATTATTATGGTTGAAATCTAAACCAGATTAACCGAGTTACATAGACAAAGGATAAAGTTTACCGTGCTAAATTCTACAATCTTCTTTATATTGTCCTCATAAGATGTTTGCGTTCTAACTCCTGGTGTTCGGCGAGTGTACCAAAACACAAATTTGTGCTGAAAATCACACCAAAGCATTATAAGTTGCATTATCATCATCATAATAGGATATGCATAATCACGACAATTAAGTGGCCATATTGTTGAACAACATCTTTCCGACAAATAAAAGTCCATCAAGAAAAATATCTTTCTTTCCATGTAATCAACAATTGAGTTTTATACCGGGATTAGTATTCCTTGAAATAACAAGAAAAGAGTTAACATCTCCACGAAGAAGAAGCCATCCAAAAGCCTCATTATAATCATTTGTAGATTCCAGAAGATTTTTTATGTGTAGAAATTACATTTGAGATATTCATGTGGCAAAACAGTGTATGATTTAGAGCTTGTTCTTTGGAGCTTTATAAAAAGCAAAAAAATTATCAAATCAATACCAACAAACTATTCTCTACAAAAAACAAATTTTCATAGTTCTGAATAATATTTCTTTACTTTTCCACCATGCACTCTCCTATAAATCACTCTCATTTATCTTAAAGATCACAAGAACAAGCACTTAGATTTTTGAGAATTGATTTTGTGAAAAAGTGATTTTATGGAAGAATATATGGTTGAAAAGTAAGGAAAAGTTACAATTCTACGGATAAAATTATTTGAGCAGATAAATGTGTTGTTGAAAATGAGTTTGAGAGAGAGCTCATTTTGGAAAATCTAAATGGCTAACTATTCAAGGAAAAGTGGAAAACTTTTGCAAGTAGAACTTAGAATCATACATTAAAGCAAACTAGCAGTTCTATAAGTGATGGGAGATCAACTCAACTTCAAGCAACTTAATTTTTCCTGGAGCAGCCTAGTAACACTGAGTGGAGAAGCAAAAGACAGCAGGTTGTTGCAAGTAGATTTATGTGCAGCAGCGCAAAGAGTTTGAGAATAATTGCTAAAACAGCTTTTCACGGAGCTAAAAATTTTGAGTTACCAATGAAGCTCTATTGTGAAAAAAAACATCAATTAGCGAACTGCTCACAATCCAGGGAACAAGATAACATGAAGCACGCTGAGGTGGATCTACATACCATCAACTCCAAAGTTAACTGAAGATGGACCACTAGAGGCAACTTATAGTACTACAGTAACAACGCCATCTAAGTATATATTGACTGAGGGATTGCACTACTGCAGGAGTATAGGTTAGACCATTTTCGAGTAAACAAGGAGTTGAAGAAACATTAAAAATACTTATTTACATTTGGGATCAACATTTCAGATATATTTGTTTCTGAGGTTTGGAGAACCTTTCTTGTATATTTGGATAGATTTTCAAAATTGCCACATTTGTCTTCAAAAACATATCTATAATATAAACAGCTCAGGCTCCAAAGAAACTAGCAAGCCCCCACACAACAAAGTTAACTTTCTCATTTCAAAAGCCATAAGAATTTATCTCTAATTCCACTGTGATACATTACATGTCTACATAATCCATCTTACACTTTTTCTAGATATTTTAGGAGGTCTTCTTTTAAATTTTTCTTGGTCGCTAATAGAAATTTATTACTTCATTTCATAATTAACAAATAAAAGCTGGAGTATTCACACCATCCTTGAACCTGTAGTCAACATGTCCAGGTTTATTTGATTCATTCTTTAATGTTTCATTTACCTGCATATAGATCTAGTGATTAATAAGCAAAGAAGCAGGGAAAGTTCACAAACGATAGGGTGCGAGAAGAAGACTATAAACTGGATATAAACGACGCTCTTCCGATCTAGCAACCAATCCCCATATTTACCTCGAAACGAAATTCCGAAGTCCAGTGGGCATTATTATACTAATAAGAATATGTATATAGGCACAAGCATAATACATAGAAAGACAGAGACGAACCTTGAGAGGATGAAGACCCGCTTTGAGATCGAGGGCAATGCGTTCTCGGTCTTCAACTTCTCTGTCAGACGAAGCCGCCGGAGATCGGAAGAGCACACGTCTGATTATTGTTGGAGTTGTTGTTCTCCTGCTCCGTCTTCTCAGTTATCAATTCCATTAACACGGATAGAAGCCCTAGATTTTGGAATTTGCAGTATCTTCTACGCCCTTTTGTTTCTCACCGCGACTTGAGGAATTGTACACAACATTTGAATGACGGATTCATTTAAATTTGGCTGGGCTTACTGCGCTCCTCGGTCGGCCGCTTCGAACCATTTTGTTGAGCCTGCAACGTATCCCATCTTTTTAACCATGAGCGGTGATTTTTTTATTTTTTTCTAATTACAAATTTTAATTGCCAACAACTGAATCATTAAACTAATTAGATTTTTCACCCGTATAAAAAAGTTATACATCAAAAATAATTTATTAAAAATTTAGATATTTGATGTCATAACAGAATATAAAAACTATGACATTTACAAATGTAATTTGTATTGTAAAATGAAGTCTTAGATCAAATAGTATCAGAGTCTTTCTTACAATAAAAAAATTTGTTACCTGCATTTGATCCAGATAGAATTTTTGTCTAAATGATGCGGTATCCATGTCTTGAGATTATAAGCCTCGTGCCACTACACAATGTAGCCGAATGATAAAAATTCTATAACAATATATCAGGAATACTAATCTTTAACTTCGACTTATGACCAAAAGTTTTAAAGTATCGTATCGCATTCAAGAATTCAGATTTGTAAAGATTTTCAGTAGAAGTTGTTAGAATATGATGAAATGATAGCATGATCATCTCTGTGATGCATGACAATCGGTTAAAATTTATTTAAAATTATATGTCAAGATAGAAGGTAAAAGCTCTGTGGACCCTAAAATTATTTTTCTACTTTTCCTCTTCAGTAAAATGTATCATTTAGAGTAATCACTTTCTTATTATTTGAGACTACAATTTGATGTTGATAAGGTAATAATATAACTTTAACAAAGCGACCTTGTTGTAATTACGTATAACTTCAGTGATATAATTATTGATAATTAAAATAGAGAGACCTAACTTCTATTAAATTAAAGTTCTTAATCTAATTATTGACAGTTAAATATCATTTATCCATTTGCAAGTAAGGTAAAAATTCAGTGACATTTGATACAATTAATATTGTCATAATTTATGTTTCTTTTTTCCTTAGTGACAACGGAAACAAAAAAATATCTCGAATAATTGATAAAATAAAAGAGATTCATATAATTCACCTTGAAAATAAATTTTGATAGTAGAATTCGGGTTGTGAAGACAATCAGCAAGAATATTAAAAGATAATGTAGTTAATTGGATTGAGTTCATATAGAAAAACCCAAAAAATTCACATGACACAACCCATTTTATTTATGTATGTATTTATGCATGATTGTATTGTATCATTATAAAAGTAAATAATATCATATTTTTATATTGTACTCGTGCATACCTTAGACGAAAAGCCAAAAGTGAAAATAAACTATAACTATCACTAAATACAACAAACAAAGTCTATTAAAAGACGGAATACCAAGACACCTAAAAATATCATACAACACCAATGTCGTTGCTAACGATGGAATCGAAAGAAGTCTCAAACATGCGTTGCACAGATACGTGTCATCAAATTTGCATAACAAAATCAGTAAATATACAATTTTGATTTAATACTTGACGCGTTAAATTAATATTTTATTAATAACATATTATAATTACCTTTTTTATGTACTCGATTAATATTTTACCATATTTTACTTTTAAATCATTTAACTAATTTAATATTATTTGTTAACAATCTAATAATATGTATCGGGCATGTAATGTTCAGACCTGTATTCGCTCGATACCCGTTCAGATAAAAATTTTCATACTGATATAAGAAAGTACATTCGACATACTCCTTTTAACATGATAATACCTCGTTTCCCCACATGCATTTTTAACTGGGTAATACTTCATTTTATTTTGTGCAAGTCCCCATAATATCACTTTGTCATTTTAATCTAGTAAATAACAAATATAATCCTTAAATAAGTAACATGATTTTATAATGACAATCGTTAGAGTTATAGTGTATATATGTATCAAAATTAACGTGTAAGTTTGTTTTTTAAACATCATGTCATAAATAAAGTGCAATATTCCTGTTATATTGTATAAAATTACGAATTGATATGCGAATCACAAATAATTACTGAATATTTGTAGTAAAATATTTGAGTATTAAGAATAAATTTGGTTGCATAACTGAATTCATAATTTTGAGTCCCCTCCAAACACGTCATTCAAGTTCACATTTCCAACATATATAAAGTTGTAATAATTGGCAATCAAATGATCGAATCACAATTAACTATAGTAATTATGAGTCTAGCATCTCACCTATAATTTGCATTGTAAGTCTAATTCTAAAAAAAATTATGAGTCTAGCATCTCACCTATACTTTGCATTGTAAGTCTAATTCTAAAAAAGTTAATAATAATGAACAATAAAATATTTAACAAATACGCGCTAATAGATTTGCATAACAAAAGTAGTAAATATATAGTTTTGAGTGAATATTTGACACGTTAAATTAATGTTTTATTAATATATTAATAGTTACCCGTTTATATACTCGATTAATGTTTTAATATATTTTACGTTTATATCATCTAACTTATTTAATATTTTTAGTTAACAGTCTAGTTATACATATAGGTATGTACATATCCGTATTTACTCGATACCAGTTCACATAAAAATTTTCATACTCATAAAAAAGTACATTCCCGACTTACCATTTTAACTGAATAATATCCTCTTTCCTCACATACATTTTTAATTGGGTGATACTTTATTTTATTTTTATACAAATGCCCATATATAATATCACGTTACTATTTTAGTATAGCAAATAACAAATATAATAATACTTAAAAATTAGCATATATATACATATATCTATAAGTAAATTAGTCTGCAGTATCTTCGTACCACAGTTTTCCCACTAAAAAGTCAGTTAATAAGGTCTTTTTCGATATTTTATTTCCTAGAACGTAACTCGTGTGGTTATTCTTAATTTTTTCAATTTTTATTCTCTTTTACCTGATCCATCCAATTTTTTGAAATACGATTAACTATTTAATTTAATAACTAGCACATATTCATCGGATTACTAATTTCATTTAAGAACTTTTATTTTTTTTTATAATTTGTCTTAATTAAATTGAATATTTAATTAATTAAACATATATATAGTTAGTTTAGATTAATTAAAAATTATAATTGTAATTTTTTCTTAATATTTTCCGTTATAAATGTTAATAATTACGACTGCTTTTCTTTAAAGGGATAAACATTTTACATACTATAATTTATTCATTTCGTGACTATAGACAAAAAATAAATCGTGATTTTTATAGGAATTTTTGAATCTCAAGAAGATAAACTTGAAGATAGTAAGACAAAATAATGTTCTTTTTCTCAACTGGGCTAATCAATATTAGAGAAAGTTGATTAATATTCAAATAAAGGAGAAAGATTAATATTCACATTCATATTTATTCAGGAATCTAACCGGATCGGAGAATGCCTTTTCTCAATTCTACTTTTCGTCCGAAATTATAACATTAATTAAATTAATTCTTTTTTTCTTCCACAAATCTAATTTCGTATAATTTAGAGATACTGCAGACAAATAATTATTAACTATTTAATATTTCCTTTAAGTAAAAACATGCGAGAATAATAATATATAAATGAAAATTACTACCAAACAAAAGAGTTAACATAATGATTTAAAAGCATGTTACTCTTAACATGTAGGTCACGTGTTCAATCATTCACTATTTCATTTGTAATAATTTTTTATTAAAAGTGACAGCTAGTGTGGTATGACATTGTAAGCAATTGTGCCAAATAGAGCTTTAAGAGGGGAAAGATTTTCTAATTGTGCCAGATGAAATTGAAATTGTGTCAAACAAACTGTCATTTAATATATATAATAATTATATATATATATAATAAACACTTGTAAATAAATTATTGAACAGCAATTTAGTCAACTTTGTTTTAATTACAACTAAAAAAATAAATAATGTGAAATTTTATAATTTTTTTCTCTTTTTTTCTTTTATATGTTGAAATTTGGTAAGGTTATGTTACTCAAAAAAGAATAAGTAATTTTTAACACCAACCAAATACTTATATCATGTTAAGGTAACTATAATTTACAGCAAAATTTAACCCTATTACTATTGTCACGCAAATAAATATCATTTTATTTTCTGGCACTAATTTAGATAACATTGTACAAAATATTTGTTAGTTTTAAAAGGTGTCACGTATTTTGAAAATATTTTTTTTATTTGGAACTAATAAAGTTAGATAGCATGAAGATTATATAAATTAATGATACATAAAAGTAGTCATATATATTTTTCTAAGGAAAAGTAGTCATATATATTTTTTCTAAGGAAAAGTAGTCGTAATTATTAATATTTATGACCGAAAAATTAAGAGAAAATTACAATTATAATTTTCAACTAACCTAAACTGAAGATATATATGTTTCATTAATTAAATATTCAATTTGATTAAGATAATCTATATATATATATATATATATATATTAAATGACAGCTTGTCTAGCCCAATAACAATTTCATCTGGCGAGATTAGAAAATATTTCCCCCCTAAAATTCTATCTGACACAATTGCTTATAACGTCATACCACACTAGTTGTCACTTTTAATAAAAAAAATTATTACAAATGTAATAGTGAAAGAAATAGTGAAATACTGAACTCGTGACCAGCATGTTATGAGAAACATGCTTTTTGTTTGTTAATAATTTTCATTTATATATTACTATTCTAGCGCGTTTTCACTCAAAGAAAATATTCAATTTTTAATAATTATTTTTCTGCAATGTCTCTAAAATTGTAAACATACGAAATTGGATTTATGGAAGAAATAAAGAGTTAATTTAAATTTTTTTTTTTGAAAAGGAAAACTTAACTTTCATTATTCATAGGATCTTCTAATACATAAAGTGTAAGCTGCCTATTAAGCCACTTGGGAGCCAAGCTCATAATATAAATATTAGGAGAAATTCTAGCATGTCTGGGCACTTCATGTGCTACTTTATTTTCTTGTCGGGGTACAAAATGAATACTGAGGTTGTCATACCCATAAAGAGATCTTCTAATATCTTCAATAATAAGTCCAAACTTCGTGGCGTTATCTCCATGTCCTTGGATTGCATCAACTACAACCTTTGCATCTAGTTCAATTGTCACAGCTTGAGAGCCCAAGGATTGCACCCACAAAATTGCCTCATGAACACCAATGGCTTCTGCTTCTTTAACAGGCCAAACTTCCTTAAATATTCGTATGCAGCAAGCAAGAAAACCTCCAATCTCGTTCCTCAAAACCATGCCAATCCCAATACACTGGTCTGCTTCAAATAAAGCCGCATCTACGTTGCATTTAACAATTCCGTTGCTCGGTTTCTGCCATCCAATTCTTCTCCGCATCTGCTGGATTATTGAGCTACTTTTCATCTTTACTTCTTTCTAGTCCTTCAAATAGCTTAGGCCATGGTTCACCGTTTGCTCAGGACCAAACCTTTGGCCTGTCCATAGCTTCAAATTATGTTGTCTCCAGATTGACCACAAAATAGCACAAATATTCTCCATTATTGCAGAGCCCTTTGTACTTAAATTATGGAAGAACCATTCTTTAAAATCCCCCCAAACTCCGACATTCATATTCAAGCCCATATACCTCCAGCAAGCTGTAACAAAATCACAGTACACCAAAGAATGAAAGACAGTCTCCTCATATAGCCCACATATAACGCATAAATTTGGTAACTGAATTCTTTTATGCATTAGCCTCTCTCTTGTTGGCAGACAGTTCCGACAAGCTTTCCATAGGAAGAATTGGATTTTTGGAGGTAGATGCAATCGCCATAACCCTCTCCAATTTCCATCATCTTGAAGAAGACCATAATCCTCATCAAATTCCAAAGCTACTCGATATCCCGATTTGACTAGGTAGTTTCCACTCTTACTAAAGTGCCACATCCATCTATCCCCTATTGCGACATTTGATAAAGGAATTCTAAATATTTGTTGGACGTCTCTAGGATTGAAGATTTCCCCCTGCAATTGAACATTCCACTCCTTCAAGCCTGGGACAAACAACTCATTCACCTTAATGTTGCTTAGCTCGTCAATTTCTAGAGTAGTAACTTTGAAATTGGCTTCATCACGTGGCCAAGGATCTCGCCAAACGTTGATACTTCTCCCGTCTCCCACTCTCTATCGGCAGCCTTTAACCAACAATGCATGCGAACTTCAAATGCTTCTCCAAGTATAACTAGGATTAAATCCTAGTTGAGAAGATAAGAAGTCCCCTCTAGGGAAATATTTGGCTTTGAGTATCAACGACACTAAAGCATTGGGGTCACAAATTAATTTCCAACCTTGTTGGCCGAGCATTGCCAAATTAAAGACTCTTAATTTTCAGAAACCCATACCTCCGTCCTCCTGTCGAATGCAAAGTCGATCCCATCTGAGCTAGTTGATTCCTCAGTTGCCATTAGATTTTGAACCCCACCATAATGAATTCATCATTTTTTCAAGTTCTTCGCCTAGTGACAATGGTAGCAGGAAGATTGACACACAATAGGAAGAAATAGCTTGCGCAATAGCCTTGATCAGAACTGTTCTTCCTGCTTTAGATAATAGTTTTGATTGCCATCCTTGAACCCTATTCCAAGTACGGTCCCTTAAGAATTTGAAAACATCTTTTTTCTTACTCCTCATAAGAGAAGGTAGCCCTAAGTACCTTCTTGTATCAAGTGGAGCAGACACTCCTAGCAAGGCTGATACATTGTTTCTAGTATCCTGATCAAGATTTGTGCTGAAGAAAATACCTGATTTGTCAAAATTGATAGATTGGCCCGAAGCTTCTTCATATCTATTGAGAATGCTTTTCATGGTCTCACATTCCTGTACATTAGCTCTAAAAAAGAAGAAACTATCATCTGTGAAAAAAGATGCGATATACAAGGAGCTCTTCTTGCAACCTTACATCCATGAATTTCTCCTCTGAGTTCAGCTTGTTGTATAAGGAAAGAGGGACCTTCAGTACAGATGATGAATAAATACGGCGATAATGGATCTCCTTGTCTTAAACCTCTCCTAGGTTGAATAGGACCAACTTCTCGACCATTAAACAGAACCGAATAATTAACTGTAGTAACACACTGCATAATAGTCTCCACCCAGTTTAAATCAAAGCCCATTTTTAGCATAATCTTTCACAAGAAATCCCAACTACTATATCATATGCCTTATTTATATCTACTTTTAACGCCACTTCTCCCTTTTTCCCTCGGGTCTTCCGCTTCATGTAAGGAATCAGCTCAAAAGCCACAATTACGTTGTCTTGAATAGCTCTTCCTGGGATAAAGGCCGATTGGAATTTAGAAATCACTCCAGGGAGCAAGTTCCTCAGCCAATTGGCAAGAGCTTTTGCAATAATCTTGTAAAGAACATTGCATAAGGCAATGGGCCGTAGGTCTTTCATAGAGGCTGGTTCTTGGCATTTCAGTATCAATATGATCAGAGTATTGTTCAGAGTTGGTGGGAACGCCTTTTCATTTAGCCATTGAATCCACGCGCTAGATATTTCTTCTCCAATAAAAGGCCAAGCTTTTTGAAAAAGGCCGTATTTAACCCATCCGGTCCTGGTGACTTGTCAGGATGCATTTGATCCAAAGCCTTTTTGAAATCTTTCTTTGAGAAAGGCTCACGAAGCTTATCATTTTCATGGTTAGAAACACGCCTTGAAACCACTTCCAAAATCTCATCCGGCCTAGCTCTTGTTCAGCAAATAAATGCTCAAAGTATTATTTGACTATCATGCATAGCCCTTCATGATCTTCAATCCAAGTATCAGCATCGTTCTTGAGCTTTTGGATAGTATTCCTCCTACGACGATTAGAAGCCGCTGCATGAAAATATTTAGCGTTCAAATCTCCATCTTTCAGCTAATGAGACTTTGCTCTTTGCCGCCAATATGACTCTTCTTACAAAAGGATATTCCCAAGTTCATTTCTTTTTGCTTGATAGAGACCTCTTTATTTGGGTTCCCCGCATCCCTTCGAGTTCTTTATTAAGGCATTTAATCTGTCTTTTGAAATATCTAGTGGAAGTCTTTCCCCAACTCACCATCCTACTTAAGCAACGGTCAAATTTTGGAATGATATCTTCACCCTCAGTCCGCTGCAGTGACTCTCGCAGTACATCATCAAAACCCCGCTCATTCATCCAACCATTCTCAATCTTTTTACGAATCACAAAATTTTGCTTTTGTTCTCTTTCAATCTCCAGCAATATAGGCGAATGATCTGACACTAAAAAAGTTTTGCATCAGAAAAACATCTCATCCAGTCATTCGATGCAAAGGCACAGTCAAGATGTTCTTGCACCCAATTATCCTTTTCCCAAGTAAACTGATGGCCATATAAAGGCAATTCATTTAAGGAACAATCAAAAATAGTTTCTCGAAATTCCCTAAGCAAATAATTTGGATGGTCATTGACTCCTCGCTTATCGGATGATTGCAAAAGATCGTTAAAATCACCAATGAAACACCATGGCAACGGTGATAACCCATACAGATATCGAATAAAATTCCAAGAATCTCTACGTCTATTATGTTCAGGAAATCCATAAAAGCCTATTATACGCCACCGTCCCACATTTGCATCAACAACTTCCAAATCAATATGGTTTTGTGAATATTCGGTTATGATGAAGCTATTTTTGTCCTTCCATAGTATGGCCACACCACCGCCCCTACCAAGTCTATCAACAGTAAAAGCACAATCATACTTAAGTCTCATTTTTATTTCATTTATTTTATTGGAACATACTAAAGTTTCAAAAAGAAATATAACATCAGGCAAACGAGATTTCACAATCTCACATAAAGCAAGAACTGCACGAGGGTTGCCTAGCCCCTTACAGTTCCAACTAAGGCATTTCATTTCTTGTGGCAGGCCTGGGACCCAAGACCTGCTGATAGCACGTTTTTGGACTTGCTTGAAGATCAACCACTTCACTCTCTGTGACTTTTAATTCTTTTTGAGCTTCCACTTGGACAAGACCACGTCTTCGTTTTCTATTTTCAACAGCATCACATACTTCCTCTTCACTCTGCACTTCTTCCTCTAATCCCATCAGCAACTGGCCCTTCTGCTTTGCAACTGGTGAGTGGACTGAAGAACAGCCCACAGTGCCCTCAACTAACTTCAAACTCCTTCCTAGATTAGGCAGATTCTAAAAAGCAAAACCAAAGTCTCTTGCCTCCTTCACTCCCTCCATTTGTCGGCTATCACTTTCAAAATTTGTGTTATTCATCTCCATTGTATTAGATGAAAAGCTCATCTTGCCTTTCTTATCTTCACCTTCAAAATTACCATTCTCCCTTAACCATTTCTCACCGGTAACCTCACCGTGCCGAGGCGGAGCAGCCCGAAGCCAATTACCCCATTCTCTAGGCGTTTCTGTAGCTATTGCACTGAATAAAGTCTCGCAAGATCCCTCCGAATGCCCCAAGATGCCACACACATAACAAAAAGTTATAAGCCTCTAATACTTGAAAGAGACAATAGACCAGTCCCCTCTGAAATTCTTAATCCTTTTCCAACGCTTGAGGAGAAGCCTAACATCAATCTTGCATCGTATGCGCATATACTCACACCAAATCCCTGTATTATTTTTAGTATCATATTCCAGAAATTTGCCCACAAAATTTCCCAATTGTCGACCAGCAACTTCCGACATATACCCAACCGGCAACTCATAAACTCGGACCCAAAAATTGGCTTCATATAAGGGGATTTGTGATGGAATATCACCTTTCTGCATCCTATGAAGCAAGAGAAGATGGTTGTCGAATGACCACGATCCTCCATCGAAGACCCGTTGTAGATCCGTCTCATGGAAAAACTGAAAGAGAAACATGTTGTTGGCTATTTCTTTGACTTGCATACCTTTAATCAGCTGCCATATACTCGCAAACATGTGCTTCATGGTTGTAAAGTTAACATCCCTGTCTGTCTACAGTCTTCCCAGCAGGCCCAATTCGATGTTGTCCCTATTCACTTCACCAGTTCCTGTCTCCAAGACAATCTCTTCACCCTCTTCTGTTGAAAGGTTTAATTCGACAAATCGCCTCTCCATTCTATGTAGGAATCTGTGAATCAAAGGAAAACAAATGCAAGAACTCTCCAGTACAGAGAGAAAAGCTTGACTCTCTACGAAGAGAGAGAAAGTTAACCGCCATGGCATTAATTTAATTAATATTATAATTTCATACGAAAAGTAGAATTGACAAAAAACATTCCCCAATCCGGTTGGATTCTTGAATAAAACATTCATATTTTTCTCTCTTTCATTATTATTGATTTTTTTTAGAATTAATCTTTCCATACAATGCATGGGTGAGATGTTAGACTCATAGTTACTATAGTTGATTATGATTGGATCATTTGATTGCTAATTATTACAACTTTATACATGTTAGATATGTGAACTTGAATGACATGTTTGGAGGGGATTCAAAATTATGTACTCAGTTATGCAACCAAATTTATGCTCAATACTCAAATATTTTACTACAAATATCTAATGGTAATTTGTGATTCGCATATCAATTCGTAATTCTAGGCAATGCAACTGCTATATTATACTTTATTTATGACATGTTGTTTAAAAAATAAACTTACACATTAATTTTGATATAAATGTACACTATAACTCTAACGATTGTCATTATAAAATCGTGTTACTTTTTTAAATATTATGTTTGTTATTTACTAGACTAAAATAATAATATGATATTATGAGTACTTCCACAAAATAAAATGAAGTATCAACCAATTAAAAAGGTATGTGGGGAAATGAGGTATTATCCGGTTAAAAGGGGTATGTCGAATATACTTTCTTATATGGGTATGAGAATTTTTATCTGAACGCGTATTGAGCAAATACAAATATGTACATTACATGCCCGATACATATTATTATACTGTTAACTAAGAATATTAAATAAGTTAAATGATTTAAAAGTAAAATATAATAAAGCATTAATCGAGTATATAAAAGGGTAACTATTAATATGTTATTAATAAAATATTAATTTAATACGTCAAGTACTAAATCAAAATTGTATATTTACTGATTTTGTTATGCAAATCAGATAACACATATCTGTGCAACGCATGGGTGAGACTTCTTTCGATTCCACCGTCAGCAATGACGTTGCTGTTGTATGATATTTTTAGGTATATTGGAATATCCCGTCTTTTAAGAGACTTGTTTGTTGTATTTAGTGATAGTTATACTTTATTTTCATTTTCAGCTTTTCATCAAAAGTAGGCAGGTATACAATATAAAATATGATATTATTTATTTTTACAATACTATAATGTAATCATGCATAAATACATACATGAATAAAATGGGTTGTGCCATGTGAATTTTTTTGGGTTTTTCTGTATGAATTCAATCCAATTAACTACATTATCTTTTAATATTCTTGCTGGATGTCTTCACAACATGAATTATGCTATCAAAATTTATTGTCAAGGTGAATTATATGAATCTCTTTTATTTTATCAATTATCCGAGATACTTTTTTGTTTCCGTTGTCACTAATGAAAAAAGAAATATAAATTATGACAACATTAATTGTATCGAATGTCACTGAATTTTCACCTTACTTGCAAATGGATATATGACATTTAACTGTCAATAGACCAAAAACTTTAATTTAATAGGAATTAGGTCTCTCCACTTTAATTATCAATAATTATATCACCAAAGTTATACATAATTACAAGAAGGTTACTTTGTTAAGGCTATATTTATCACCTTATCATCATCAAATAATAATCTCAAATAATAAGAAAATGATTACTCTATATGAAAAATTTTACTGAAGAGGAAAAGTAGAAAATAATTTTAGGGTTCACAAAGGATATAACGTCTATATTGACATATAATTTTAAAGGGTAATTTACACTTAACGTCCCCAACCTCTCAACTTTTAATATATGACGTCCCTAACCTTTAATTCTACTCTTGGGGGGTCTCCAACCTTCCAAAATTCCCAACCAGGTCCCTATGGATGGAATCCGCCAACTCTAGCCACTAGTCAATTCTTTGACCAGGGGCAATTTTGCTAACATATAAAAAATGAATATTCTAATTAAAAAATAAAATAAATTAAAAAAGAAAAAATGTGGGGGTCCGCTGCCATTTGCGATAGCCAAAGAGTGGCAGTCGGGGGAGTTTTCCTGTACCATCCCGTAAACTTCTACAAAAGTAAGCAACATAATTGTTGTTTTGAAAGAATTACTTGAATATCATTGTAAGATTTCTTGAATTGTATTAGAAAATTAAAAGATTGTTACTCAATTGACGCTAAAGAAAGAATTTGATTCTTAATTGATATAAACTAAAATACAGTAACTTAATTGAAAGATAGTATAAAGTGTAAGGACTTCTAAGACAATTTGTCGCCAAATGTACGGTGCCGGTCACGCCACGTGTCACAGTTTGATTGATAGAACTTAAAATTTATAAGGCTAAGGGGTTCTCCAAGTCTTTCAAGCCTCTCCAACACCCTAACCTATCCTTTCTCTACCCAAGCTCGTCCAACCTTGGCAAGGGTGGAAAAACACCCATTAAAACCTATCACAACCCTAATTTTGCCCTTGAAAATGGCTCCTTATCATATATAGAAAGAATACAACCTAAAGAATGATTTTGAAGTGAGAAATATCAAGGCTTTAGAGGTCTTTTCCACTTATAATTAAAGAAACCTTTGGAGAATCAAAAGAATATACAATCTTTGGAAATGAAGATGTGAGTAACCGGTACTTTGATTCCCTTTCAGTCATTCATTAAGCTTTCATAATTGAATATAAACTTATGCATTGTTATGGAAAGAAATATTGATTTATTTCATTTGTATCGCTAGTTAATACTCTACCCGTTTTGAATTACTTTGTGGAACATGACCTTGCTTTGTAGTCTTGGTCATTTTGGCTATGTGGTAATCTTTGTAGCCTTGATGTGTGGTCTTGGCCAATCATGTGCACTATGGGTAGTAGTTTAACTAATAGGGCCAATTTGCACATTCAATGGCTTTGTGCATCAAAAGGCGTAGAGAAATGCATGGTTTTCTTGAAAATGCGCCTTTTTACATGAAAGGTGAATCAAAATATTTGGTTATTCACTGAGTACGTCGTACTCACTCCCTCTTCTACAATATGATACGGCCATAACTAGAAGCTAAAGATCAGTATTTCTGATATATTGTTATGGAATTTTTATCATTCGACTACATGGTGTAGTGGTACAAGACTTATAATCTCAAGACATGGAGATCACATTATTGAGGAAAAAATTTTACCTGGATCAGATGCAGGTGACAAATTTTTATATTGTAAGAAAGACTTTGATACTATTTAATCCAATACTTCCTTTTACAATACAAATTACAATTGTAAATGTTATAGTTTTTATATTCTGTTATAACATTAAGTATCTAAATTTTTATTAAACTACTTTTCATGTATGACTTTTTTACTAAATATCTACCCGTGCATCGCACGGCTGCAAAATCTAGTTCATAAAAAATAAAAGTTCCAAAAAAAAAATCATTACTCAATGAACATGGGTTAACAAGTAAGTTTCACATGACCATCACCATAATCAAATTTATCCATAATTTAAACAATGAAATAATGATAAGTATCTATTAGTTATTAAATTAAATAATGAATCTTATTTCAAAAAATTGGATGGATAAGACAAAAGAACATAAAAAATTTAAAAATTTAGATACTTGATATCATAAAAAAAATATAAAAACTATGACATTTACAAAGGTAATTTGTATTGTAAAAGGAAGTTTTGAATCAAATAGTATCAGAGTCTTTCTTACAATAAAAAAATTTGTCACTTGTATCTGATCCAGATAGAATTTTTACTTAAATGATGTGATCTCCATGTCATGGGATTATAAGTCTCATGTCACTACATAATGTAGTCGAATGATAAAAGTTCCGTAACAATATACCAAGAATACTAATCTTTAACTTCGACTTATGGCCGAAAATTTTAGAGTATCGTATTACATTAAAAAATTCAGATCTGTAAAGATGTTCAGTAGAAATGGTTATTAGAATATGATGAAATGATAGCATGGCCATCTCTGCGATACATGGCAATCGATTAAAATTTATTTAACATTATATGTCAAGATAGACGTTAAATACTTTGTGAACCCTAAAATTATTTTCTACTTTTCCTTTTCAGTAAAATGTGTCATTTAGATAATCATTTTCTTATTATTTGAGACTATAATTTGATGATGATAAGGTAATAATATAGCCTTAACAAAGTGATCTTCCTGTAATTACGTATAACTTTGGTGATATAATTGTTAACAATTAAAGTGGAGAGACCTAATTCCTATTAAATTAAAATTCTTGATCTAATTATTGACAGCTAAATATCATTTATCTATTTGCAAGTAAGGTAAAATTCAGTGACATTTGATACAATTAATGTTGTCATAATTTATGTTTTTTTTCTTAGTGACAACGGAAACAAAAAAATATCTCGGATAATTGAGAAAACAAAAGAGATTCATATAATTCAGCTTGACAATAAATTTTGATAGCATAATTCGAGTTGGGAAGACAGCCAGCAAAATATTAAAAGACAATATAGTTAATTTGATTGAGCTCATATAGAAAAACCCAAAAAAATTCACATGGCAAAATCTATTTTATTCATGTATGTATTTATGCATAATTGTATTGTAATATTGTAAAAGTAAATAATATCATATAATCTAATAATATGTATCGGGCATGCAATGTACATACATGTATTCGCTCGATACTTGCTCAAATGAAAATTTTCATACCCATATAAGAAAGTACATTCGACATACCTCTTTTAACCGGATAATACCTCGTTTCCCCACATACATTTTTAATTGGGTGATACTTTGTTTTATTTTTTGCAAATACCCATAATATCACATTGTTAGTTACATCTAGCAAATAACAAATATAATCCTTGAAAAAGTAACATGATTTTATAATAACAATCATTAGAGTTATAGTGTACACTTTTATTAAAATTAACGTGTAACTTTGTTTTTTAAACAGCATGTTATAAATAAAGTATAAAATACCAGTTGCATTGTCTAGAATTACGAATTGATATGTGAATCATAAATCACCACTGGATATTTATAGTAAAATGTTTGAGTATTGATCATAAATTTGGTTGCATAACTGAGTCCATAATTTTGGGTTCCCTCCAAACACATCATTCAAGTTCACAAGTCTAACCTATATAAAGTTTTAATAATTAGCAATCAAATGATCGAATCACACTCAACTATAGTAAATATGAGTCTAGCATCTCACACATGCGTAAAAAAGTTCAATAAGAATAAACAATAAAATATTAAACAAATGCTTGTTATTGGATTTGCATAACGAAAGCAGTAAATATACAATTTTGAATTATTATTTGACACGTTAAATTAATGTTTTATTACTAATATATTAATAGTTACTCGTTTATGTACTCAATTAATGTTTTACTATATTTTACGTTTATATCATCTAACTTATTTAATATTATTAGTTAACAATCTAGTAAAACGTATGAGTATGTACATACCCTTATTCACTTGATACCTGTTCACATAAAAATTTTCATACTTATAAGAAAGTACCTTCCCGACTTACAATTTTAACCGAATAATATCTCATTTCCTCACATATATTTTTAATTGAGTGATACTTTGTTTTATTTTATACAAATACCCATATATAATATCATCTTGCTATTTTAGCTTAGCAAATAACAAATATAATCCTTAAAAAGTATCATATATATATCTATAAGTAAATTTTTCTCGCTAAAAAGTCTGTTAATAAGATCTTTTTTGACATTTTATTTCTTATAGCAGTACCTCTTGTGGTATTCTTAATTTTTTCAATTTTTATTCTCTTTACCTGATCCATCCAATTTTTTGAAATAAGATTCACTATTTAATTTAATAACTAACAAATATTTACCATCATTTAATTGTTTAAATTATAGATAAATTTGACAATGCAATGATTGATTTGTGTCGATATCATTAAAATATTTGTAGTTTATATTTTTTAGCAAAAAATTTGTAGTTTATAATTCATAAAATAATGAAAATTAATTAATATGAATAAGAAACATAATTGATAACTCGTATTCGTCAAATAATAATAAAGCAATAGAAATAAATATGAAAGATGAACTTACTTGATAACTCATATTCATCGGATAATAAATTTCATTTAAGAACTTTTATCCACTATATATTGAAAGTGCCACTTTAAAAGTCACTGTTCATTGTTTTCGTTTGATACGACGTCGTATTGGTGCCTTTTTTCTCCAATTTTCCCAATTTGAAACGACATCATTTTATCTGGACTATGAATTGTTGAAAATTTTTAATTGCGTCATTAGAGCCCCTTCGTCTCTGCATGCCTCCTTCATTCTTTGCTCAAATTGTTCAGGCAAAGGTCCATCGAAACTCACTGCCATTCTTCACTTTGTGAAGCCTCCAGAAAAAGTCGCATATCGGAGTGCTAAAAAAGATAGATGGGTGCTCGTCAGAGTGCGAGGTCCACATCTCCCAAATTTGTAATTGCAACATTTCAATCCTCTAAACAATCAGTAACCGTGAGATTTTGTTCGTGAATTTGAAGGCCTAAGTACCAACAAGACAGCTTTAATTGCTTCATTTGGAACCCTCCCTTCACTGCCGTCTAGATCTCACTAGAGACCTGGCGTAAAAGCTAAGATTTGACTTCATCTTCAATGCAACTCCTTTGTTATAAGTTGTTATAAGCTGAGATTTGAAAAGGTCTCAGGCACTCGTCTTTGAAAAGGTCTCCGGCATATTTGCTTTATTTTTTTTTAAGTTTTTTTTCCCTTCAGCTTTCATAGTGTCATTGTAAGTTCTATTGATTTTCTGTGATTTATCATTTCCATCTTGTGAGCACAAGAAATGGTTTGCGAAAACTCACGACCTCCATGAATTAGCATATGCTTAAAGGTGTTGATAATATAATAAAAAATAAATTAAATTAAAAATAAAATTGCCCCTGTTCGGAGAAATTTCTTGTGAACTCACTTTTTTATTTTTATTTTTATATATATCAAGTTAGTTTATTATTGCCCTACAATAACATAGCTTGTTGAATTTTTTTCTTCAACTGGTATAATTGTATTTTGCTATTTAAAAACCTAAAGAATGAACCATTCATGGAGTCTAGAGGTTGGCATAATATCCTTTCTGAAGGGTAGGTGGTTTGATTTGTTTGGTTTTTTTTCAATGTCTTTTCCTTCATAATAATAATTAAGTTACTTGTAGAAACCATAAAACAGTCCATTGCTTTATATTGTCAAATGTCAATAACATAACGTTATGCTCCTACTATATAATCCCCATTTTTATGTGGTCAACGAATCAACTATCTTAATCCAAGTATTTATGAAATGATGAAAGCACAATTGATGGTTGAAATTACACTATATAAGCATCATCTTAGTCATTTCAAAAATTACAGTGGGAACACCTTCTCACACATAGGTGGTGCAACCACCATCCCTGTACAGTACATATATGATGATGGTCGTTTATGGGTGAGAAATTCACAAGAAAGTTAACATTATTCATTGCATTACATTACCTAACAATAGACCAGTTTGACCTCGATTCAACATTTTTTTGAACCTTGAATCGTTGTCTTTCCCAATTCATATACTGATTTCTTCATGCCGAGCATCCATTGTCTGAGTTCTTGGTACGAAATGATATTTCTTTATGTTGTATGGCATTATATATTTTCAATTTGTGCTCCAATAGTTTTATTTGTTAGTTTCAAACCGAGTTGCATCCTAAAATATCTAAAAATTGATTGACAAATTTGTGTAGTGTGTCTATTTTATTATTAATATTTTTCTGATTAAGATAGCATATTTGTGGGTAGAAACAAACCAACTGAATGCTCTCTTAGTATGGTGAGTTGGATGTTATGTGTAAGCCGTAATTGGTGCTAAGAAGGATGGTGATTGGTAGCTTTTCTTGTGTCTGTCTTCCACAAATGTTGAATCTTCTCCTCTTTAAAGTTTCCTTTATATATTCTGGTTATAGTTTTTCATTATAAAGAGTTTTGTACAAACTTCAGTCACCGCATACTTTCCACCTAAAGTTTACTTTGCAATTGAATGGTATATTTTATTGAACTTGTTTTTACATACAATGGTTGGGTTTTCTGCATTTGAGTACTTTCATAAATTATAATAGTTGCTCAGTGTGTTTTTTGGTTGCCTACCTTATCGAATATTTTTTTTCTAATTTGTAAATTAGTCAAAAGTATTTATTTAAATCTACTATCTAATAAAAAAGTGAGTTTCAAATAGCTCTAGATGAAATCCAAAGAATTTTTTAATAAAAAGATATTTATTTCTTGGTGTAATAGGAGAATGTTAAGAGACATACACATATGTTATTGTTTTGATAGTTGATAATTTATATATATATATATATATATATATATATAATCTCTTTTTCAAGTTCAAATTTGTTATCAGTTTAAGTTATATTCAATTTTAGATGTGACAGTCAAATCAAATTTTGAAAGCTTTTTACATTACACTTTATTAATAAAATTTTTTCATATTTGGCCATTGATTTTAGTTCATTAAATTAAATTATCGTTAAGCGCTTTATAATAATCGTACTGCACTAGAATCGCCTCTGTCAAGCCATGTTCTTTTTTATTTATTTCAACTTTAGATTCATCTTACGTGGCATGAGAATGAGCTTATTGTAGTATAAATGGAAAGAACTAAAATGGTTCATTTTTCTTTTTCGTTTAATTTTGATTTGCATGTTACTGCAAATGGCTCATTTTTCTTTTTCTTTTAATTTGCATGTTATTGCAAGGGAAGTGTATCTTGTTTAGCCCGAATGGATAGCAGCAAAAGGTATATTTGAAGAGAGATCTATATCAAAAGGCAAGTTTCTTACAAAACTTCCAAGCATCTGGAGCATCGTAGCATGTGTATAAGTTGATAGATTTTAATGAATTTTGGATGCCAGTTATAAGAGATGTTCTATTTGTGGTCTTTCGCAAGTTTGCAAGTAGCATTGGCAGTGATTTTGAATTTCTCATAGTTCAATCATATATGACATAGCAAGTAGTACTTGTCAAAATTTAGAGTCTTTTTGGAGATCTCTATTTAATATTGGGTTGAGTAGAAAAGTTGTAATAACAAAGTTTACAGGAAAAATACTTGGCCATTGATGAGACGTGCATAAATACATGGATCCTTATATCTAATTTGAAACTCGCTTATAACATGCTGCGATGGTACCCTTCAACATAGATTTTTGTTTAGTTCCTTCTACGAAATGTCCCTTAAATGCCTTTCTTATGGGATTTACAGCTTTAATGTGGCTAGGTTAAAAAATTTCCATAACTGGGTGTATTTACAGGTCCTAACTATTGGATGTATTTACAAGCCCTTAGAAATAAAACTCAAATTGGAATAATGGAACATAATAAGGCTTTGTAAAACTCTTGTTCTAGAGTTTTTTCTCAGTAAATAAGTACTCCAGTATTTAAGTTATTTTGAAAAGCTTTGTTCATTCATTTCTAAATAATGTTCTATAGAATGTTAAAGAATACAACATTATAGATACGGTACGTGCTAAGCACGTGCCCTCACTAGTTTTTTTATAAATTGTCTTAATTAAATTGAATATTTAATTAATTAAACATATATGTCGTTAGTTTATATTAATTAAAATTATAATTGTAATTTTTTCTTAATATTTTCCGCTATAGATGTTAATAATTACGACTGTTTTTCTTTAGATGGATAAATATTTTACACACTACAATTTATTCATTTCGTAACTATAGACCAAAAACAAAGCTGATTTTTATAGGAATTTTTGAATCTCGAGAGGATAAACTTAAAGATAGCTATACAAAATAATATTCTTCTTCTCAATTGTGTCAGATAAAGCTTTAGGCGAGAAAGATTTTCTAATTGCGTCAGATAAAATTGCAATTGTGCCAACCAAACTGTCATTTAATATATATATAGACACACTAGTGATAGCATGTACCTTGCACGTGATGTACCTATAACTAACATGAACTCTTTTTAAACTTCATTATTGGATGCAAATTAATTGTATAAATTACTAAACTAAACTTCTTTAATAAGTTGAGGTACAAAATAAAAATGAGTTAAGCTTCCCATATCTAATAAGAGAAGTTACAAATACAAACTTTACATGGCATTTGTGGGATCCAAATATGAATGCCCTATGGTTATAACAACATATTATAAATTTCTCGTTACGACAAAATGTTATTACACAAAATGAAGCTGTTCCTACAATTTCTACAATAATTAATAAGTTGGAAGAATAATGACCAAGTAAATTGTTGATGCTCCATAAGACATTAGTAATCCTCGGGTTCCCAGACATGCCAGCTCTTCAAATACTATTGATGGGTTTGAAATTGGCTAAATGTCTGTCTTCCAATTTCTAACATCTATCTATTGTCTGCAATAGATTTCATGATTAAGAGGGGAAAAAGTTTATCATTTATAGAACTAAGAATAGAAATACAATGAAACGCCAACAAGTTTAGAAAGCCAAACTTATTTTATTTCTAAATGTCATGAATGAAAAATAAAAATAAAAATAATTTAGTTTTAAACTAACAACATGTTTATATATATTTGCAAAACCATAAATAACAATTGAAAAACTTAAAATTACACCCCCGAAAGAAAAGAAAAGAAAACAAGAACAACAACAACAATAAATAAAAATAAAATGAAGTAAAGTTCATCTAGCACCCAAGTAATCTATTTGTCTCAAAATTTAAGAACACAACTTAAAAACTTCAAAATCATTGATGCAAAAATTATCATTCTTTCTATAAAAAGAAGATTATCATGTTATATGTACAAAAAACACTCATCAAAAGTAAAGGGGAAAAAAATTAGAGAAATCCATAATATCCGTTAAAACTCCTATCCACCCCATCTTTCATTTCATAAGCAAATGAAGGAAAAATAAATAAATAAAGTTTTTATATAGATTTTTTATACTCATTGATAAAGAAGTTCCAATTGAGCTCTAGGAAAATATTCTTCCACCGGAAAATATCTCAAGTTACATAGTCATTATATAAAGCTTTGGCCACTTTCTCCCAACCTCCTTAAAAGATTTCTGATTTGTATTTAGAAAACGAGAATTTCTTTGGAGCTATATAAAAATTAAAAAAAAAAAGAGCCAATAATGTTCAACATGTACAACCTAGACCAATAAATTTCTCAATTTCAACTTGAGAAGCATGCTTTTAAAAAATTTACTCCCATTGCCCTTGAATCCTCAGTTTGTTCTACATTCCATTATGCTTTCACTCTCTGAAACAATCGAATTAGGAAGAAATAATTTCAATAAGAAAACACTAAATATCGAGACATAAATCAAATCCATCCAAGATGTGCAAATGGAGAAGTTACACACAATTCCATCTTACATGGGAAATTTGGTTCAAATTCGAGAAACCCCACAAGAAAAAGCCAGTCATTCAAGAGACATACACTAAATTCTTCAAATGTCCTGAACCAGGCAACCATGTGTGCACCAAAATGGCTGTGAAAAGAAAAAAATACACGAACCCGTTTTGTCAAAAAAAACCCAAGTACTAAAGACTTTACAAATTACTTAACCTTTTTTGCTGGTAATGAATTGGCACGCCACAATCAAAATTTTCAATTATGGTCAACGAGCATTATGACAAGGAGAAAAAATCAATCTCAATGGAAAAATCAAACCAACTGAAGGGGAAATACACATAGTAATGCAAAATCAAAGCAATTGTAGAGACACGGATTTACATTCAGAACTTATAGGAGTGCTCTAAATCTGAGGCACAAAATTGTGTTCGAACATAGAACATGGCATTGCTCTAACAGAAACAATTATAAAGGTAATAAACTATAAATTTTGGGTACACCCAGAAAATAAACATAAGGGTAAATAATTCAACAATTGGTAAACAGATCCGGAATTATCAACAAGAAATAAAAAGTAAAAATAATCCATAAACTCATAAAAATATCTAAAAAGATAGACTAATAAAGGCATAAAAAATTGAGAATATGTTGGTCATTCTATGTAACGCAAACAACAATGAGAATATGGCCCACACATGAGGTGCAGTGTTGGAGAAGCCAATGGCATCAAATAGAACAACTTAGATAATAAAATGCAAAAGAGATAAGCACTCAAATGTACCTATAAATGTGGTGAGCCATCATAGTCTCCACCTTCTTTATTCCTTAAAAATACGTCTAAAATTTGGAGAAAACAAATAGTTCTGTTGATAATGTCTGTAAAAGCACAGAAAGAAAATAAAAATTTATAACCAATCTTATCCACTATATATAAAATGAGTCACTTGGGAATTCACTGTTCATTCAGAGCATCTGATACGCCGTCGTTTTAGCCTTTAATTCCCCCTTTTTTCATCTTATATAGATTCACACTAGCCCAGAGAACGACACTGTTTTTTACTGTTTTCTCGCCCGATACGTTTGATGTTTTCTTCTCCATTCTATGCCCAAAATCATTCCAATCACACCATGGATCGGTCATTCAATTGCAGAGGTAAACCCTAACATTCATTAGTTCTTGTTCTGCTCCACCATATGTCACCGTTCCCCTTATTTTAGGGTTGAGTACTATCTTGTGACATGTTGCAATAGGTTAGGTATGTTTTTAAAATTTCATATCTTATGTTTTCTTGAACAAAAATGAAGAAAGTTATCTTATGTTTTCTTGAACAAAAATGAAGAAAGTTATCTTATGTTTTTAAAATTTCATATCTTATGTTGTCTTCAGTTATCTTATGTTTTTAAAATTTCATATCTTATGTTGTCTTCTCAAAATTTCATATCTTATGTTGTCTTCAGTTATCTTATGTTTTTAAAATTTCATATCTTATGTTGTCTTCTCTTTCTTGTCCGATAACTTTCTTTATTTTTGTTCAAGAAAACATAAGATATGAAATTTTAAAAACATCCCTAACCTTTTGCAAAACGTCACAAGATAGTACTCAACCCCGAAATAAGGGGAAAGGTGACATATGGTGGAGCAGAACAGGAACTAATGAATGTTAGGGTTTACCTCTGCAATTGAATGACCGATCCATGGTTTGATTGGAATGATTTTGGGCATAGAATGGAGAAGAAATCAAACGTATCGGGAGAGAAAAGAGTAAAAAACGGTGTCGTTCTCTGGAGAATGAAAGGCTAAAACGACGGCGTATCAAACGCTCTGAATAAACAGTGAATTCCCAAGTGCCTCATTTTATATATAGTGGATATATATAGATATATATAGATTTTGGGTGAAAAATATATGTGACAATATTTAATTGGTTGTTTTAGATTTTATTGACAAAGAAGTGAGGAAGGATTAGGTAAAAATGGAGCCCTATTTTTGCACAATTCCCCCGCACAGACAGGTTTTGTTGGGGAAAAAGAATGCTCTAAACAAACGCAAAGAATACGTCCTCGTCCTCATAGCAATTTCAACCTCTTTCTCCCTCCCTCCGTTGAATTTCTTCGCTCTCTTTACTGTGGAACCCTGGAAGCAAGCTAATTGCTCAAGATGGCCATAGCGAGAACCGGTGTGTTCGTTGACGACTATTTGGAATGTAAGATTTTCAATTTTATCAGGTTTAATTAATATTTCGTGAAATCGAATTATTAGATGAACTTATGATAACGTGAATCAATAACTATAATAGATTCGAGTACGTTGCCGGCAGAGCTTCAAAGGCTGCTCAACACCATTCGAGAACTCGATGAGCGGTCCCAAGGTTTCTTCTTTGTTTTCATTTTCTGCTTTTATCGTGGAATTATAGTGCGCAGTATGCAAATAATAAATAAATCCCAGACTTTGCTAATGTGTGTAAATGTGTACATGAACATATGAAAATTCAAGCAATGATAAACCAGACGAGGCAGCAAACCAAGTATTGTTTGGGATTGGCATCTCAGGGACACGTGGGCTTATACTCAAAGAAATATGGTGTCAACAGTGATGAAGATGATGAAGCGTTTGAAAAGCTTCGAAAAGAGATTGAGGCCAACCAGGATAGCGCGCTTGGTCTCTGCACCGAAAAGGTTTTATTGGCCAGACAAGCATATGACCTTGTAAGCGCACCATGTCATTAATGCTGCTGTACTTGGACCGCCTGAGAACTTTTCACATCAATGGGTTCTTTCCTTCCATAGTATCATGATTCATGAGCTTCTCTCGCTGCATTAAATTATGATAGTGGTTGAATTAGTTAGACAACGGAGATTGATCATTTTCCCATTATTTGAATTGCAAAATTTGGGGCACTTTTTTATTTTGACTGCATCTTGAGTATCAATTCTCATATTACATGTTTTTTAAGAGGAATAATACAACAATAAACAGCTTGTTGATGGTCGACTTTTACATCTGCTATAGAGACAATTAGGTAATACATGCACCTTGAGTACAAGAAATTGCTTGCTTTGCTATAACATCTAAAAGGGGGTAAATAATATATTAAAGCTTTTTTATTAACTTTTGGCAATTAAAAAACAAAAAACATGGAAGAAAGAAGCAGAAGGAGATGGAACCGCTCTTGCCTGAGCTCTTCCCTCAAATTACGTGTCACCGAATCTCCTGCTGAGGCTGTTTCTTTGCTTTCTAAGTTTGTTAAGTCTATATATCACTAAACTATGTTGTTTTCTTACCATGGACGATGGTCTTGATGTAGTTTGAAGATATATCTCCTCAAAATTTAGATGCTTTCTTGTCCTAATCTCCCCCCAACAACACTAACCCCCCCCCCCCCGGGGGTGGTTGTGAACTGAAGGTGGGTGGAAGAGTTAATTATTCTTAATTTAGATGTTGAAGCATCATGGTATTGCAGTAGTTCTGACTTTCTATCTACAAATTGCCTAATTAAACAAATGGAATTAATTGTTTAGTATCTTTTATACATTATTTATATGCTCAAGAGTTGTAATGTATCATGTCTGTTGTTTCCACTCTCCTCAGATTGATAGCCACATAAAACGACTTGATGAGGATCTGAATTACTTTGCAGAAGATCTAAAACAAGGTAGATAGGCTATGCTTGGGTCATTTATTGTATTAGTTATATGATTCAATGTACATTTGCGGAATTCTAGCTAGCAGATCTCGAATTTTTAGCTGTTGAATTTCTGTGCCAAAAACCTAGTCCTTTGACCCATCCATTACCACCCCCCAACCAAAAAAAAAGAAAAAAAAAAGCCCTTTTTCTCTTTCTTCCTTTCTGGTGGAAGAAGTGGAGCTTCAGCCATAACATTTATTTTATCTACTCATGCTGGTTTTTTAAGGTCGATTCTCATAAGAAGTTTCTATGATGTGCTTCTAGAAGTCTGCAAAAGATTGGACTATTTTGTATTTACTATCACGCTCTTAGTTTTATGTTAGTTTTTCACCCGAGTTGGGTTATCTTAATAAAGAATTGGCCTAAGAGGGATGGCGTGCCTTATTTTTTTGAGAAATAGTGCTTTATTTTCTTTTCATTATCATTTCTATTTTTCAAAAATTTGCAGAGGGAAAGTTAGCACCGGATGATCCAGTTGTACTACCCCCATTACCTTTAGTTCCCAAAAATGAAAAACGTAGATCATTTTATGGAACTCCTCAATCAAAGAGGTTTGACTACAGGGATCGGGACTGGGACAGGGAGCGCGATAGAGATTTTGAACTCATGCATCCTCCAGGGAGCCTTAAGAAGGATTTTTCTTCTCCGGTTGAGCTTGATCAACCTGTTGATCCAAATGAACCTACCTATTGCGTCTGTCATCAGGTTGTTATGTCTAATTCAATTATTTGTAATTTCATATAATCTAGGCATCAGAATACAGAGTTGTGAAGCTACTTCTTACCTACTGAATTATTTTAACCTTGCAGGTATCTTTTGGTGATATGATTGCTTGTGACAATGAAAATGTAGGTTCTTTTTCCTATCCATTTTCCAACTATTATACTTGTCATTTACTTTGTTTGAAATCATTGCAATTAGGGTTTTGATGAGGAATTTCAGCTTGTTTGAAGCAAAGTCAGATTAATTTTCAGGAATACTTTGAAAAGCTTTATGAGTTTATACCGGGATCCATTATGTGATATGTGCATTCCCTTCGGACAGTAAATATATGAAGTCAAGAGTGAATCCAAATTTCTGGATTTAGGTCCCTTTTAAACCTGTTGCTGGATGCATTGTGAATTAGCATTCTTTCATGGATTTTGCTCATTGCTGTTGATTATATACAAATATGAGGGCATTACTTGTTTTGGCTAGCAAGTTTGTGAATGTGATCCTTTAAAGGCTTGGTTATATTAGCTAATACTGAGTTTTCATTGACAGTGCCAAGGGGGCGAGTGGTTTCATTATGCTTGTGTTGGCCTGACGCCAGAGACGAGATTTAAAGGAAAATGGTATTGCCCAACATGTAGACAATTACCGCATTGAAACTTAGCTTGTATTCGAGAGGCTAGATGTGGACAATGTCTTTCTTGTTTGCTAAAACAAAAGGGAAAGGAAAAAAAAACACTGATTCTGGGATTGACATTTAAATTGCTTCTTAGATGTGGACAATGTCTTTCTTGTTTGCTAAAACAAATAAAAATAAAAATAAGAAGGAAAAAAAAAACACTGATTCTGTCAATATATTTCTTGTTTGCTAAAGGGAAAAAAACACTGATTCTGGGATTGACATTTGAACTGCTTCTTGGAGGAGCTGGTCTAAATGATGTGGAATTGATTGTCTCAAGTGAAAATTGCCTGGAACAGATGTTTTCATTGCCAACTATATAAATAGCTTACTCAATGTGCCGTGTTATGACTGAGAAGCGGCAATTTTTGGTTGAGAATTGAACAATTATGCTATCCATCACTTGCGATGAGTGAATTGTCAACCTTGAAGCTTTCTTAACCATGGCTTTCAATGGGAGAAAGACGCGATTAGCTAGTGCAAATGAAGCTTCCAAGGTAGTATATAAAAAATGAGCTTTCGTAATATTTCTGAAGCTTCTTGTCGTACTACAACATTGATGTTTAACAAATAGCGTTGCTAAACTTGCAGCTTGGTAGATTTCATTTTGCCGAGAACACATGATATGTTTAAAATTTTGAAATTGTAGTGAAATAATAATATCTTTTAAACATGGCCAAACATTATAGGAATCGAGAACATCTTGGTTTTATATCTTGACTTGTGTTCTAAGAAGTACACTTGGGTGCACTTTAGGTTTGTACATGTCTGATGTTTGTATTAATTATCATGTCTCGTATTTTATCACGCATTAATCACGTTTTATCACATGTTTGCAGTGCCCATGCGGGCTTTAGTGCTTTTACATTCCTTGCAATTTTAAGAAAATTGATCTTGAGAATGTATTGCTTGTACTAAGTCAAACACTCCACGCAGATAACCTCTTCTTGCATAAAAAGAACTCTTAGAATCTTTTGGTATGGAATCTTTCCTCACATAAATAAGTAGCAGTACCAAATTTTTTTATATTGAGAAAAAATTTATTGCTTAAATAATTTGTTTGCATCCGCTCAACTTTTTACTGATAGTGTAATCACAGTCCAGGGAGCGAAGTGGGTGTAGACGTGTAGTCAAGTAGATAAGCGAATGAAATATATATCTTTATAGTAATTTTATTTTGTATACACACATGCATGTTATTATATATATGTGTATATGTGTCAAATATCTAAACTATAAACATACCACACTTGTAACTTAGGTTAAAATTTTTCTATATCTTTATTGATATCTTTCCTATTGATGCTCTTTGAATAAGGCCCCGCGTTGCTTGAGTTAATAAAACCCCCAATCTCAACCTTCACGACAAACAAGTTAAAAAGATTGATAATTTATATTGCAAATCTTCATCACAGGATGAGACTTGACAAAAATGATAAATTCTAGTAGGGGTGAACAGGGATCGTCTTCAGCCAATTTTTGATTTATTTTTAAATTAAATCATCGATTTTGGTTTGGAAAAAATGTAAATCAAATCAAATTTTCAAACCAAACCAAACTTACTTTTTTGGTTCGATTCGATTCTGAACCACAATTTTTCTATTGACATAATGAGAATGAACTCAAAACATGATAATAATTTTATAAACATAAGTATTCTATTATACTAATATGTTCTTTTTTTTTTTTTTTTTTTGGGAAAAAGGATACTAATACGCTTTTTAAATATAATACCAACATCAAACTCATTAAAAGTTAGTAAATTATACTAACACACAAACATATAACTATTGGAACGTAGCAGAAAAAAATCCTAAATAATATATAAGCTTCAAATGAGATATTACCATAATATGCTTATAGAAGTGCTATTTTGTTCAAGTATCTACCTGTTCGAGTGTCAAAATTTTATAAAATATACTCAGTTAACTATTATAATTACTCTAAAAAAATTTTCATAAGGGTATTAATTAAATGTTTGTTTGATTCTCTTTATCAATTCTCCTTATAATTTCACCTACCACTGATTTGACTACTGATTTGATAACCACTCATTTATAACTACAAATTTCAAACTTCTATTAAATCTATACCACTCATATCACCTCATTATAAATTAATGTCAATAATGAGAATCAAACAACCACTAAATTAGTCAGAAAATAGCTTATTAAATTACTTACATGAACCAAATTAGCACAAGAACATCATTATTAAAGTGTCATACTCTGTCAACAAATTTGATAATGAATAATGCTATTTATCTATACCGAAGAATGGTCTCCAGTCTAGTTGTTATTTTCTTATTGGCCGTTAAATAAATAACAATCTCATGTATTTATGTATCCCAACCGATCTCCAAATATAGTGATCCCAACTAAAATAGAGATCGATCTCCAGTCTAGATAAATAGTATCACTATTTAACAATCATAATGAACTAAATCCCTTGATTTTGTCCCATATTACTTACACAATAATAATTTTTTAATTAAAAAAATAAAAAAAGTTCGGTTCGATTTAAGCGGTTTTTCAAATGTCGAAATATAAATCAAAACATTTCAAACGGTTTGAAAATTTCTCAAACCAAACAAACCATTTCACTTTTCAAACCAAACCAATTGAAACCATTTTCACAGATTAGTTTAGTTTTTTAGTTTGGCGATTTATTTGTTCAATCCTAAATTCTAGCAATACAATTCTCAAGAACTGAAAAACATTACTAAATACCAAAGTTCTAAAAAGTGTAACGTATGAAAAAAATCAAGGTCGAACATTGAGCCTAGACGCATTTAAGCGCTATAATATAATGCGTGATAAAAGCGTCATCATAAAGTGCAATGCGTGACAAAGCGTGAAACCTATTCTATGTATCAATTTTGTCCATATTCTTTTTTTTGCTTACTAGGTCCTCAACCTTTCATTTATTATCGTATTATGTCCCTGTCAATACTTTTCATCCCAACCTTTCAATTTTCACTATTAACCACTATCAAAATAACTATTGTATTCTCGATTCTTTATTTTCACTATAACTCCATAACCTTTCCATTTTTGTACAATTTTGTCCCCATTTTTTTAGACGCACAGGACCCCCAGTTTTTTGTCGTATTATATCCTTATTAACACTTTCTGTACCTAACATTTTAATTTTTACTGTTAATATGTATTAAAATTATCATTAAATCATTAATTATTTAAATAAAAAATAAAGAATAATATAAAATAAGAAGTTCGTCCACTATAACCCACTCACTCCAATACAACTCAATAGCAACAGTCAGAAATAATAATAATAATAAATTCGATCTATAACAGTATCGATGGATATCAAATTATCGAAGAAAGTTGTTGATATAATTATCGGCGCAACAAATAGGATCATATTTTTTAATCTACCACAGATCATGTGGTAGATACCGCACTAAAAAAAATTGATTTTTAATTTATAAAAAATCGAATATAACTCTAAGAGCTTGTTTGAAGCTCTTTATTTTTGCAATTTATAAAGAGAATTTATAATGAGTGAAAATGAGTGATGGAGATTTAATTGAAGTTTGAAATATGTAGTGATTGTTGAGTAGTTGTCAAATCAACAATCAAATCACGGTAAGCGAATTTATAAATGGAAAAAATAAAGTTATTCAAACAGCCCCTAATACTCTAATTCTAATTTAATTTCTTTTCTCTTTATGTGATTATCACCTTGATTTGCTTCCGATCTGTTATCCATCTCAATCTGATCTAATACACCAATTGTGGATCGCAAGACGGATTTCAGGACTTAAGAAAATTTACTAGAAAAAAAAAGAAATTGTCCCCTTCCCCTTTTGTAATTAGAAATGACATTATTTCGATGGTAAGTTTTGAAATGATATCATTACATTCTGACGGCAGTGAAAAGAAACGAGACAGATTTAAAGTGGACCAAAGGTCTTAGTACTAATTTTAATAGGACTTAACAGTAGTAACTGAAAGGTTGATGATACAGGTGTTAGTAGAGACGTAACACAACAATAAATGTAAAGTTAGGCGATCAGGACAAAATTATATAAAAATTGAAAGGTTGGGGCCTATAGTAGAAGCAAAGGATTAAGGCTATAATAGTCATATTGATATAAGGGTAAATTGTGAAAATTGAAACTCTGGGGACGAAAATAATGTTGGGGACATAATACGATAATAAATGAAATGTTGGGAGCCTGATAGGCCCAAAAAAAGAATAGAGCTAAAATTAATATAAAATTGAAAGGTTGGGGATATAGAGTGAAAATTGCCCTAAATAATTATATCTTTATTTATAGGGGAATTATATCCCCTCTATGCTAATTTATTCTCACACCACACTTTTCTATTCACTTAAATATCCCTAAATAAAATTACTTAAATAACCTTCTTTTAAAACCCCTTTTTTCTTCTCACATTACACCACAATTACAATATTAAAATCCCTATTTTCTATTACGACCGTGAATATTCACTTTCTTTGTCCTCATCAGCTAGTAGGGATGGCAATATCTACCCGAAAACCTGAACCCGACAGGGACCCGGCCCAAATGGGGTGGGGATTCCCCGCCCCTTTTGAAAACGGGGCGAGAACGAGCACAAACTGGTGCCCCTATTCAAATGAAGGGCGGGGACGGGTTTTGGATGCCCAGGCCTGCCCCGTCGCGAAACCGGAATTTTTTTATTTAATTAAAAAATGATTTCAGCGCATATATGTGTGTCAAGACTCGATCCTGTAACGCTTGCCACCAAGCCCCAAGCCCTCACCATGGGAGTCACCATGTTATTTATTAATTTATCTACACTACACTCTAATAACTTAAAATTACAAAGTGGATCAGAAAAAAAATACTTAAAGCGTGGATCTGAAATTTCAATCCATTGTTCGATATCAGTGCGTGCAGAATAGAACCGAGACCCCAAACCCTACTAGCTCTTTCCTTTACGCCGCTTCCAAGCCACCTGCCAGAGTTGGAGTCCCCGGCCACCGCTTTTCCCCCCGCTGCCGACAACGAGAGGTAAGGTTTTTTCTTTTAATCTTGATGTCATTGCCTTTCTCCTTTACGCATATGATTTGTCGGTCCGGCTATAGAGGCTTCCTCTCCTTAGAATTTCTCTATGGTTTGTTGTAGCACTGTGAATCCAGGCTTTTTGTTTATGGGATGTAATCTGTTCTACTTTTGCTTTTGCTTTGATGAAGGAATTGGTGAGCTTGTAGACCGAAGAAAGTGGGACCAGAGTTATTGTTCACCACACTAAGGCATTAACGTTCATTTGCACATAGGTTTTTGTTTATTGTATTAATTCCTATGCTAAGAAAATGGTATTTTTTTTATGGAAGAAAATGGGATTTTGTTCACGGCAGGGCTGAAAAAAAATTTGAGGCGGGAACCCGCTATACCCGATTCAAACAGGGATTGGGGTGGGGACGGGGCGGGGAACCCGCTCTAGTTTTGAATCTCACATTACTTAAATAATACACACAACACAAAGATGCCACACGCCATCTAACAAAACCATGGTAATTTTGTTATATGTGGAATGGTATGTGTACCACATATTCACATGTTATGCAAATGATATGGGATCCAAGACTAGAGTATGGAACATCACAAGCGTAGCATCACACTATCCACATCGCAATAAGACTGTATTTTTTTATAGGAGCACAATGTACACTCACGGTATAGAGACACCAACACCACACGCCATTTAACAAAACATAGTACTTTCTTTTAGTACTTGCTTGTATGAAAAACATTGAGGAGATGAATGAAGTATTTATACTGGAAAATGCACAACTGACCGTTGAACTGGCTGATTGGATGTTGGAATAGTTGATCGCGAACTAGTAGTTACATAAAAAAAGTAGGCTGGATGGTCGACCTGACCAGTTTGTCCTATTTTTTTGTTAAAAAAGATCCAATAAACGGTTTCGTTTTAGGAACTGGTTGATCGGTGGTCATCAGTATGGCTTTTTTGTTTTCAATTTTGGAAAATATGCAATATTGATTTTGTTGATGCCAAATTTAGCTTTTGACTCAACAAACAAGATTTGTAGTCGCGAGAGAGTCGTATTTGAATTGGTATAAGCAATAAATATAAAAAGGTAAGGAATGTTTGTAATAAATGGAATACTATAAACGTGAAGAAGACAAGAAGAATGAGATTTGGGTGTCGAACCCTTTCTCAGTTCTGTTTGCTTCTATTTATAGTGTACATTTACCCTTTGCTTGGGTATAATGATTACAAGCATTTAATGGGGCCACATGGGTGACGCAAGGGTCTAATCGACTGAGATTAGACATTCACTTTTTGACTATTGATTGTCTGAACCAGACATGTGGCAAGTAACCTCCATATTGCATTTAATGTTGGAGTCCCATCAGTCATAAGTGATAATGTTCCTCAAGTGGGTTCCCAAGCTGTTGTTGAGCTGGCATGCTCATTGGGCTTGCTAAGTCACGACTTTTGGTCAAGACACATGTGAACTCGCTGGCGAGGTGCCTGTATATCCTAAGCCGCGGGAGCGATAGAACAAAGCTTTATCCTTCAGGTCGCTAATTCAGGTAACTAGATCTATTGGTCGCTGGGTTAGGTGAGGCGCTCAGGGCTTACTTCCAAGACCCAGTGACTATTGACCATTGACCTTTGTTGACCCTCTACGACTTGGTGGATAAAGATTTTAAAGTAGTATGACTCAAAACAATTTTTGTATATTTTCTAATTTGCCAAAATTGAGTTTAAGATGTCCTTCTACTTAGTATTAAAAGTGTTTATATCTTTACGGAGTTTGATCACTTAGACATGAATTCTTCTCAAGTCTTGCACATATTAGAATATAGCTATGTTGAGTTGTTACTTGGACAACTCTCTTTACTCGAGACTTGGTATGCTCGACAATGGTGGCATTCTTGGAAATGATGTATAAGATGATCTTGATAAATGTTTCATGATTTTTTCCATTTATCACCACACTCTTTGATTTGGGCCAAAGTGAATGTCTTCATTGGATTGATTTGACAAATAAAGTCATTGGATGAGATAGTAATGAGTATATTTTCTATAGAAACAGATCGGGCTCCGAATTTGGAGCCTGATCTCCAATTACAAGAAGCAACATCACATGACCCGTAATTGGTGGTCGGGCTCCAAACTCAGAGCCCGATCTGTTTATATAGCCGGACCGATGAAAATAACGAGCTTTATTTATTGCTTTTCTTCATTTTCTTCATCTTGAAGTCGATTGATTTGACTAATAAAGTCATTGGATGAGATAGTGATGAGCTTCATTTATCGATTTTCCTCCTCATATTTTAGATTGATGTTTGAATGTTTTTTATATTCTTATAATTGAATGTTTTAACTCTATTTATAGATATTCAACTGGTATCACCGAAAAGGCACTATGAAATAATGAAAAGATGTAGGAGTGTACACGGTTCATTTCAAGCGGTTTTTGATTTATTTTTAAACCAAACCATTTAATTTTTCAAAACCAAACCTAATTTTTTGGTTTGGTTCAACTTTAAACTACGGTTTGTCACGTAATGAAAATAAACTCAAAATATAATAGTTTTATAAATATAAATATTCTATTATACTAATATGCTTTTTGAATACTAATACCAATATCAAACTCATCAAAAATTAGTAAATTTTACTAAAACACAAACATATAATTAATGAAATGTAACAGATAAAAAAAGTCCAAATAATACATAAGTTTCAAATAAGATATTGTCAGAATATATCTATGGAAGTGCTATTTTGTTCAAACATCTAAATGTCAAAATTTTAGAAAAATATGGTCAATTAACTGCTATATATAATTTCTCCAGAAAATTTTTTAACTGTATTAATTAAATTAGTAAAAAATTAGCTTATTAAATTACTAAAATAAACCAAATTATCACAAAGAATTCCTTATTAGAATACCAAACTTAGCCAACGAATTTGACATTCATAAATGGTCAAATTTTTTTCTCGAAATAAACCGTTCTTTATGTTTTAATTAAAAAATTATTAATGTGTAGCTGCACTCCAAAATATGGGCATTCTATCCACATTCTGGTCTTGCTAGTAGCCGTGCAGTAATCTAATTTTTTTTTCTTTTTTCTTCCATTTTCTTTCTTCGTCACTGCGTCAATCTGGTTAGTTCAGCACCAATCAAGAAGCCCTACGACATTGCAAGAAAGGAATTATTCCATTATTCCTCACTAATAATAGTGGAATCAATGGTGCAGAGCACACATAGTCATCAATCCACACTTATGGAAATTTATATTCTTAAACAAATTGAAACATTTGTCATAAAAATTGTTGATAAATATGGTTATACCCCTTTTCGGAGCGGATGCTATCTTACCTCTCATCCCTTGAGATGGGACCCACACATGGGAGGTGTAATTGTTGATAATAATTGTGTTACAAACAATAATTATAATAAAATAAGATGGGTAATACTGAAAAAGATTCTTAGTAATGGACGAGTATCGTTCTTACAGGAAGTTGATGGACGGGTATGTTAAAAAACAACACTGGACGGGTATGTTAAAAAACAACACATACTTGTTAGTTGTAACAAGTACAAAGTTTACGTAAAAATGCCTGGCACACTAGACTCTTTGTGATGAAGGTGAGACAATTATAAGGATCATCTTCTAATTATTATTGAGCTTTGAAGGAAAATTTATGTATTTATAAATTAAATTTATGATTTAAACTAACAATCAACAGATTTAGTTCACAATTTCTTAAGTCACTTTCTTATGATATGCACGAAGAGAAGATGTTGCTTTATAGATGAGAGATACATAGTAATTTTAACATTGCTATTGCTATATTCTTCAAGATATAACATGACGGATTTACTGGGAAATGTTTCGGTGTTTAGTATTTCCTAATTAAAAAGGCAAAAACAAAAAAAATTAAAAATTCATGGGCTATTTATTACCACCAGAAAGGAGGTTTTCTCCCCTATAGTGGTAAAAAAAAAAATCGATCTTGTATCTCACACTCCTTTATTTTGTTCTCAAATTCTTCTCTTCTTTATTCTTTCTCCACCTGCAATTGATCATGCAGTTAGATTTAATCGCTCAAGTGGTATACTAGTTTTAGTATATATTACATATATTTGTATATTATATATATATATATATATATATATGTATACGGATTGGAGAACTATGGAAAAAAAATGGTAAAGAAGAAAACGAGACAGCCCACACATATAGAGGGGAACAAAGGAATAGCAAGCCACGGATAAAAAAAGTGAAAAAAATGGAATAGCAAGCCAACAGACACCGATATTACACCACATCACCCACAAAAAAAAAAAATTCAAGAAAAAAGAATAAACAAAAACAAAAATCTCTTGCAGAACTTGACCTAATCCGCTAACGTTTCATTCACCTCTATATCAATTCCTTACCTGTGATTTTCGGCATCCGGTACCAGAAAACTGTAAACAAAAGGTTCTAGATTATATTATTTATTTTTTATTTTCGTTATTCTATTGAGGAGGAAAATGTTATAGATACTATCCTGGAGATATGTGATTCATCGGTTGATCCACCTTATTATTTGCCCATTTTTTGGGATTTTATCGCCAATCCTCCTGTTTTTATTGTTCCTCAGGTACGATCCGTGATTTTATTTCTCCTGCCTTTTTTTAGTTCACTGTACAAGGATCTTACGATTTTGATACTATATTCTTTCTTTTTTCTCCCCTTTCAATTAGTGATTTAGTTGAATTTATCATTTTTTTTTCATTTCACTCGTCTGCGAATTTTGTAAATGTGCGCTTTTAAATGTTGATTCATTTTGTGATTAAGTAGATTTGTAGTTATTTCTCGCTTGCACATCTTCACTTGATATTTATTGTTTTCATGATTGTTCTGGTTAAGATGCACTCTTTCATGTTACTTGTAATAAAAGTCCTAATTTTTAGCCATACCATCTTCCAGCAATAATACTTCTTCCTGTTATATTTGTTGCTCTTCTTTGTTTGTGGATTATCAAGATGTAACAAGAATTACTTTTCTGGCATGTCAGTTTTCATGATATTTTGGGAAGTTTAATCTTCATCAGTGGCTTTTTTGCTCGCTAGTCAAAGTTCAACACATGCTTTCTTAATTCTTATTCAGTATTCTTGTGTTTATTGTGCTTGCTTAGGCTTTGAAGATTCTGATTGGAAGCCGTCAAATTGATTAGGGTGTGACGTGCATGGGTGATGATGCCAGAGTTGCGTAGTGGAGCACGGAGATCAAAACGGCTTGGCGATCTCCAGCCTGCACCCCAACCAATTATTCAAGAAGAAAATTTTCTTGCACCTGCTCAGAATAGGACAACCAGAAGGAGAGGAAGAGGGAGAGGCAATGCTGCTGCTTTAGCGAAAGGGGCTTCTGCAGCAACACCTGCGAGGCCTACTGCTGCCGGTAGGGGCAGGGGAATTCGGCTGATCGATCTAGACACGGAACCACCTTGTGAGGTTCTTCCTCAAGCAGTTGCTGTTGGGGGTGCAGAGAGATCGGAAGAGCACACGTCTAGAGGGGGTTGCAGATAAGGAAATTGCCATGGGCGGTGGGAGTGCAGACAAAATAATGGGAGTTGAAGAAGAAGCAAGTACAAGTCCTGTACCTGAGAGGGTATCTTGTTACTCATTCCTTTCTCTTTATAGAGTTTTTGTGTTTTTGGAAATGTCTTAAGTATGCTTGAGGATGTGTGGATCATGTCCTTAACAATTATTTTTGGATATTCGACATTTGATAGATTGAATCTACTGTCCTTTGATAAACTTGTGTTCCTATATTTACGCTCATTATGTTGTTGCTGCAGGTACAAGTTGGTAACTCTCCTGTATATAAGACAGAAAGGAAATTAGGAAAGGGCGGTTTTGGTCAAGTTTATGTTGGCCGAAGGGTCAGTGGTGGCTCTGAAAGGACAGGGCCAGATGCAATTGAGGTACATAATACCATCATGCCATTTTGATATCCAGGAAATCGTTGTTTCCTGCATCTGATATCGAAGTTTTTAATTATAGGTAGCATTGAAGTTTGAGCACCGAAATAGCAAAGGTTGCAATTATGGCCCTCCATATGAGTGGCAGGTGTACAAGTAAGTACAATCTTAATTTGATGAAGTTTTCAGTTGCAATGTCTAAAATCTTTCTGTCCATGTATCTTATATCTTATTTTGCTGTTTCATTGAGAAGCACATTGAATGGATGTTATGGAATTCCATGGGTTCACTACAAGGGTCGTCAAGGAGATTTTTACATCCTGGTGAGCCTTTGTTTCTGTCTTTCGCTGCAGAATTTTATTCAGCGGGTCTAAGTATTATATTTGCTCCAGGTCATGGACATGCTTGGACCCAGTCTTTGGGATGTTTGGAATTCCCTTGGCCAGTCGTAAGCAAGCTCTCTCTCTCTCTCTCACATATTTGTGTTTGCGGAAGTGGCACGTGCATGAGCACACACTTGACTCTACATATGCGTGCATCCACGTGTATGCAGGCCTACAAATTTGTCCTTTTTATATGCATGCATAGTGTGTACATGTCGTGTGTGTATTTATGTGCATGTGCATTTATAAATTCGAGAAATTTATGTAGTTCATTATTTTATGACTTCCCCCTCTATGTCTCGTCTCTTTTATGCTATTAATTTTGTTTTAATTTAATGATGAGCTTCTGTAATAGGATGTCTCCAAATATGGTTGCTTGCATTGCTGTGGAGGCAATATCAATTCTTGAAAAACTTCACATCAAGGGGTAGGCTTGTCTATTATATCTTTGATTCCACGGATGTCATCATAATCTTTAGAATCTTAATGCTTCAGCTGTTACTAATTTGTGCCTTTTACTAGAATCAATGATTCCCATAATGTCTGTGTTGCTGATCTAGGTTTGTGCATGGAGATGTTAAGCCGGAGAACTTTTTACTTGGTCAACCTGGAAGTGCTGACGAGAAGAAGCTATATCTCATTGATCTTGGTTTGGGTATGATGCTGTCCCCCAGACGCTCTCGTGTCACTAAACCACACTTGAACTATCAACTGCTGAACGTGAAGAAAAGCAAATTATCAAACTGTTTATTTTCTATTTTTTTCCCAATAATAGCTTTTACCTGTTTCTGCAATTTAAATAATCTTTCCTCACTTTGTTTCCGTGTTTCTTTCTTATTATTCCTTTTGGCCTGGATGATATGATATTTGTTTTTTAATATACTGCTGGTGCAGCATCTAGGTGGAAAGATGCATCATCTGGTCAGCATGTTGATTACGACCAGAGGCCAGATATATTCAGGTTTTGTTGTGAAACTCGTTTGATGGATAAAGTAGCTGAATATGGACTCTTCCGATCTCCATCTACAGGGGTACTATAAGGTATGCTAGTGTGCATGCACATTTGGGTCGTACAGGTAGTAGGAGGGATGATCTTGAGTCACTGGCATACACACTTATATTTCTCATCAAAGGGAGGTTACCGTGGCAAGGATACCAGGTAAGTTTGCTTTATTCAGTTAATTTTTGTTGGATCTTGTTGCCGCTTCAGAAACTTTCTTAATTGTTACACCATTCTTATTTGGATAATTACAGGGTGACAACAAGAGTTTCTTAGTTTGTAAAAAGAAAATGGCGACGTCACCGGAGTTGATGTGTTGCTTTTGCCCTGCGCCATTTAGACAGTTTCTTGAGGCGGTTGCAAATATGAAGTTTGATGAGGAGCCAAATTATCCTAAGCTGATATCTTTATTTGAAAGTCTTATTGAACCATGCAATTCACATAGGCCAATCAGAATTGATGGAGCTCTCAAGGTTAAGCATGCATGATAGCATCCATTTTATTAGAATGTTTTGAAGAGGGTGTTTGATTTAGATTTTTGAGAATTGATTTTGTGAAAAAGTGATTTTTTTAGGGGATTGTGTGGTTGAAAAGTGAGTAAAAGTTATGAATCTACTTGCAAGATCATTGTAAAGGATAATTGTTTTAAAAAAATCCAAATCAAACAGGCTCGAGCATAGAAACATTTACATGTTTAATTGTTTGGATTCTATTGTACAAACAGGTTGGTCAGAAACGCGGTAGGTTACTCATTAATTTGGAAGAGGAGGAGCAGCCAAAGAAGAAAGTACGACTCGGTAGTCCTGCTACCCAGTGGATATCGGTATATAATGCACGCCGGCCCATGAAACAGAGGTGAGGAATTGCTGCATTTTGTTTTCTTGCTTTATATATGCACATTGAATATATGATGCATGAGTTGCTACTGTTTTTCACTAGTTTAAACATGTGCGACAAATTTGCAACTTTGTTTTTTCGGTTGAGTACTCATATTTAATGTAAGAGTGATAAAGTAATCTGCGATTTTTGCTAATAGATAATTGCCTCTTTTTTTTTTTTAAAAAAATCTCTGAAGTTGTGATCAATATAGGTTTTCCTTGAAATCTACTACTATTATAATAATAATATTATTATTATTTTATTTATTTATTGGCTCCTTCTAGCCATTGAGAATAAACTGAGCATGTGCACTTCACTAGAACTGACTAATTCTAAGTTTGCAAAAGTTTTGGAGCAGAATGTGGTCAGAAAATCTGTACCTTGACTTTATCATATACATGCCTCCATGGTTCCTGTTGTAACCAAATTGCATGTACATGATACAATTTTCTTTTCTTTCTTCTTCTTCTTCCCCCCCTCCCCCCCCCCTTTTTACCCTTGTCCTCCAATTTTTTTTACAGCTTTCTGTATCTGCCTGCATCTCTGGGTGACATTTTGGAATGCCATTTTCAAGGGTTGAAATAGTGAGCGTTTTTTCCCCCTTTTAAGTTGTGTTTTTTTTTTTCTTACTAAAGCGTAAAATGTCGTGTATGCCTTACTGAAGAAAACTCATTCAACTAAAGTTAATGTTGTAACTCCCCGGATTCTAAACACCCGGACCATTACTAACATTAAATGCTATTTTAAAAATATAAACGGTCAATTATTCTTTTACTTTATAAGCTGAAAATATTTATTTTGTTGAAAAATATAAAACCGTCCTTTAAACACAAGTCTTTTACTGGAGGATAAACTGAAAAGTAAAATGTGAATGAAAATTTGCTGTTGTGCTGCCAACTCCAAAATCTGAAAAATGTTAAGTAAGGATGAGTACTAAATACTCAATTGACTCAGTGCACACATTAGCAATATATATTACGAAAGTAGTATATAATCATTCAAGTTATACTTAATAGGCTATCCATAAGGATGAGTCAAATATGCCAATAATAGGAACACGAATAATAAATAAAACATCTGATATGTGCGTAATGAAAAAGTTTAATGAGTTTACCTTTTATTGTAGTTTGAGTTTGAGAGTGCTTTACTCCGTCAACTCCTGCTCCTTGTCTAGATATTGCAGAAAATTTGTGTCATCAGAAATCTAAGAAAATAATATTTATAAGGTTAAAATAAGTTTGGAGACTAAATTTTAAGGTGCTGTGACTTTCAGTTTGAGGATTACAATGTTTAAAATTAAAAGGCTTATTTGGAATTGGAAAATTGTTTAGATAATAGTCACGAGTTAAACTTGATTTGAGTTTAGGGAGTAGTTGCAATTTTGGAATTGGGGTTTTAATTAAATAAGAAATTTCCCTTTCTTTCAGTTTTTTCTTTCCTCCTTTCTTTTTTTTTTTTTT
>CAVNYN010286581.1:0-34482 GCA_963692815.1 Nyctanthes arbor-tristis | reverse complement strand
CCTAATACTTTGATTCATTTTCTACATGTATAAAGTTTTGATAAGATAAGTGTGTATTTGATTGATGATTTTGATGAGACAAACATGGATTTGGATGCATTATTATTGAAAGAAAGATTGGTTTATTGCATTTGTATCGCTAGTTAATGCTCTACCCGTTTTGTATTGAATTGCTTTGAATTGTTTCCTGCACTATGTCCTATTCAATGATCCTGGAATAGGGAAGATTAGTGTGGTGTTTGTTTTGAATTGGAATCTCGGTATGGGTCTACCGGGGTTCATTGTGGATCCACTTAATTGAATTGATATGAATCTGGCGCGCACCACGGGTAGTAGTTTAACTAGTGATAGAGCCATTTTGTGCATTGAAAGACTTTGTACATGCAATGATTTTCTTGGAACTGAGTTTTATAAATGAAAGGTGAATCAAAGGATTGTGTTATTCACTGAGTACGTTGTACTCACTCCCCACTTATTACAATTTTTGTAGATAATTGGAGTTATAACAATTGAAAGGCAGGGCAAGCTGGGAGTTGGATCGTGCTCGCAAACGGGAGTAGAGTTGTGCATGTGGTGTAAACTTGTCATTGATACTACCACGAATTTAATACTTTTATGTCCACCCCTATAGTATAAATGTTTTTACATCTTATAACATATAAGACAAATAGAGAGATATAATCTTTTTATTGATTTGAGTTCTACTTTTCATTGTAAAAGTTTTCTAATGATTTGGCCCACCTTGGTAATCAATGAAATATGTTTATTAATACAACTTCTTGTGTTTATATATTTTCTTGAAAAACCTAGTTGTAATGTTTCTTTAAAAGGTTGACGATTTGTTAACTTATGAAATTATCTTTATCTATTAAACTCAGTAAGATAAGATAAATTGGATTGTTTCGTACGTCCCGTCCCCGTTATTTGAATAAAAGCTCCCGCTACAGAATTTGTAAATTTCCCTAAGATATTCAGAAATATTGAAAAGTTAGCGGGGGCGTGACAAAATGTGTATACATTTGCGATTTAAAGGAAGAGTTGGAGAGGAGGGAGGAAAAAGAAAAAAGGAAAGAAACATCTCAGATAGGAACCCGTGTTCCTGTCAACATATATGCAAGGTTGAAAACATTTTTTTCCCATTCCTAGAAACCTCAAAACTTTGTTTTCTTTGACATAGAAACCTCAAAATGCAAAACACGCTAGAACATCATAAATAAAGTTGCACGCAAGAACATCATAAATAAACTTGCTTCCATTATTAGTTAGAGATAAATACATTGGGATATTGCTTAATCATTCCTTCTTAGTTTGCGTTCTCTAAAAAATACATTGATAGGACTGATGCATCCCAATATGATTCAGACCTGGAAAATGGAGAAATTTTATACAGACATCAAATATAAAGCTTTGTTCTTTCACTTGAATCCTCTTCTTCAAGGAGGCTCTCATCTTGGTAAACTATGAAAAAATTTAGATTAGTAAAAAGATCATCAAAAGTTGAACTCAAACATATTTGGCGGTGGAAATCACATTATTCAAATATTCTAAACTACACACTTCTTTAAGATCTTATGACATTTCTTCATTTGCGTCAATTTCTTCATCTATGATCAAGTGCCTTAAAAGCTCGAGATCGGAAGAGCGTCGTGTAGATGATTATTGCTAGAATCAGCAATAATATACAGCAACCTGTCACAAAGAAGGGCTTAGACTAAACCATAAATTGGTCGGCTAATTATTTAAGGAAATGAAGAACAAAGAAAAAGCAAAAGCAAAAAGTAGAAAAAGAAAAAGAAGTATTAAAAAAAAGGCAAGGTACTGAAGAATACAAATAAAAACACTACCTAAACTATAATTCTTCGAGGTCAGAACAAATGCCCGTATATGCATCAACAGTAAAAACTCTCCAAGTAACATGAACTCTATATATAAATAAAAATCCTCTTAAAATCAATCAAGATGAAATGACCGATAATTCTTTGCATTGAATAATGCGAAGAAAAATACCATACTTCAACTCTAATTCTTCAATATTAGAACCAATGCCTCCTATCTACATCGAGTGTTGAAACTCTCTGAGTAATATGAACTCTTTTTATTAAAATCAATCCATAGACACCAAAAAGCCTATGCAATAATTTTTTAGAAAATAAATCAAACATAGATAAAAGAAGAGTGACGTGGTTTTCCTGACAACTGTGTAATTAACTGTGTAACCCATTAATTAATGGAATACTACATCACCTTGAAATAGTGCTCAAATTATAGAAAGTTAGACATGAAAGTTAAAGCTAAATCCAAAATTAGGCAAATTAAGTGAAAAGTTAACCAAGAATCGAAGAAGAAATCCTAGTAGAGTAGTAAGGGGAAAAAAGTTTAATTCCAATTCTGTTGTGCATAAAAACAACATCATAATGGCCTACATAGACAACATTGAAGAGATGAGATGAAGAGTCAAGAGTGTGTTAGGTAAAGAAAATTCATAAATTAGGGAAGTTTTAATCATATAAATCAGTTTTGTCTGGATATGAATCAATCATTAGAATTTTTTTTTTTGGGTCAAAATTTTTTTATCTTGATGTTTAGTTTAGGTGGGAATAAGAATAATTCATTTATTCATTTGATTTCTATAGTTGATAAATTTTGATTTATGTTTTGAAAGTTGTCTTGAGCAACAATTTTTCAATTTTTCATTTTTGTCAAGAAAAATGAAAAGTAACCATGAGCATCTAATATACAAATCAGTTATTCATTTATTTTAATATTTAAGTTATTTAAATATTTATTTTTTAATTATAAATAATGAGAAATTACAATCAAAATAAAACTCTTAATTATTGAAAGGGATTCTTAATTATCTAAACTCTTAACGAGATATAGAATCTAGTTAATATAGTATTCTTATTCTTAATTATCTAAACAATAGATAAAAAATAAATACAAAAAATTAGGTGTGAAACAGATTCTTAATTATCTAAATTACAAAAAGTAGGGGAGAAATAAAGAAATGTAAAAAAAAAAATTTATTCTAATATGTAAATCAGTTTTGAATCAATGAAATTGCCCTTATATAGTTGGCACCTAGTCCACAAGTGAGATAAGCTCAAAATTGATTGATAAATTCAGAAAGTTATTTTCATATTTATTTTTAAATTATAAATAATGAGAAATAGAATAAAAAATGATAAAATGCAGATATATAGTCCAGTAAATATAGAGTGCTAGAGGAAGAATTTTTTTTTTTTTTTTAAATCATGAAAGCTATTTTGAAAAAATCATGAAAGCTATTATAAATAATGAGAAATTACAATCAGAATCAAACTCTTAATTCTTGGAAGGGATTCTTAATTATCTAAACTCTTAATGAGATATAAAGTCCAGTAAATATAGAGTTTTGATTCTTAATTATTCTTAATTATCTAAACTCTTAATGAGATATAAAATCGAGTAATATAAAACTCTTAATTATTGAAATGGCTTAATTATCTAAACTCTTAATGAGATATGGAGTGGAGTAATGTCTTGATTCTTAATTATCCAAATAATAGTAGAAAATAAAATAAATACTGAAAGTAGGTGTGAAATATATTCTTGATTATCCAAATTATATAGAGTCCGAATTCTTAATTATCCAAACAATGGATAATAAAAATAAATACAGAAAGTATGTGTGAAACAGATTCTTAATTATCCAAATTACAGAAAGTAGGGAAGAAATAAAAAAAGGGTAAACAAATTTATACAACGCCAGACAATAGGCGGGAAATTACAAAGCCAGGCAACTTCTCTTATTATTAATATTAGATAAATTCATCATATAAAAATCTATTAATAACAGTTTTGTTACGAAAATAATTTATAAAAGTCATCATAACTACAAAGCTTTGTACTCAATACATTTTCCTACAACCATTTACAAACATGGCATAACAAAAGACATTACTACAATTTTATAATTAGATTCCAATCCGCAACACTAATCGAGCAATTCCTCTTTCATTTTAATTAGACAATAATGAATTATGCCATGCAGAAACAACACTTGATTTATTCACCATTTTCATCTTTTGCAGCTCAATTGAACGACTGTCATTTTATCATGGGCAAAGAGAGAGCCTTGATCTCACAGAACATATTCACCAAATAGCTCTAGACATTACAAAGGGAGAGGTAAGATTCTTCTTCTTTTGAAAGTACAAACTACAATACAATTTAAAATCAAAATCATAGGAATAATATCTATAAACCAATAAATGAACAAATTGATAAACTAGCCAAACCAAGATAAAGCTCGCCAAACCCACAAAACTCAAACATTTGTTGAGACTCGAACCTGAGATCCCAAACTTCCCAAAACCTCATAGATCTCAAGTTAAAACAAGTCTGCATGGGCATTTATTTAAGATTCTAACTTAACTTTTCAACAGACAACAATATGTAAAATAAAAATGGTCAAGTGCCTTGCTTTTTATTCAATCCTATGAAAGAACCATTGTCAAATGCATTTTAAATTCTCTATTCCCATTAGCGCTTGGAGTTCAAGCCGAATAATAATTACAAACTTTTATCACAGATGCTCTGCTCTTTAAGTCTGTAACCTCAACAATGATGGAACCTCCATGACCCGTGGAATTCATCTTGCGGCTAGCTCTTGGTAGATTAAATATTAGCATATTGCATGAGTTTTCAATTGCACTCTCAGATTTGCTCAATCACATGTCTTAACAAATAAAAAAATCACCACCTTAATCAACAGATCGGAAGAGCGTCGTGTAGGACTCAAACTGTAAATATCAAAGCACTTCACTTATCATTTGCAAGGATATTGAGCTCCTAGTTTCTATAATCTTAATGCAAACAATGGAAATCTCAATATACAATTTATCATGTCAACTTTTACCTCTAAATATTCACTATGGGATACTATACTTGTCTAAATTTAGCACTATAACACATTTTCTAGATAAAATAATTTACATCTATGTACCTACAAAATTTTGACTTGAAGTGATTTGAAAACGGTATTACAGAAGAGAAGTACTATCTTATCTTTAATGTCTCATATGCAAAGTGCATATATGTCCATTCTCATATAGAATCACACTCTGGTCTAACTCATTACTCGCCTCTATAAGCAATCAATATTCATAGAGGAAGAAAATTTAAATATAAAATGTGCCGAAAAATAGAGATAAAGAAAAAAGTGGTCATTAGATTACACTCAACATTGCCAGCCAAATATGCTTATCAAGAATAAATAAATGCATTTCTCTGCAACAACAAAGAAACTGCGTAAACAATCATGATATATTATGATATGGGTTGAGCAAACTGGGTTTCATGTTTAGAATTGGCCTAAGGGCTTTCTTAACTGATGAATGCCACCTAATTCACCATATTTTTATCATTCTTGTAATTTATCTAACTCCGTAAAGAAGACGGAACATACTTGCTTCTAAAATTCCATCTTAACATAAGATGTGACCATGCGTTGTAAATTTGTTGAAAACACAGCTACTGATAATTCTATTAACATAGATTTTAAAATTTAGAATATATAAACATCCGTTGTTTTGCTTCCCTGCCAAGCACAAAAAGAGAATAGAATTTAGAGAAAAACGCAATAGAAGTTTAATAATTAAGAGTTCCTAAACTTTGCTCTGAACACCTATATTTATCCATGGTTATTATTGCATTATAATCACAAGGCAACATAATATTAAGTGTATAGCTCAGTTCACTGCAGCTCTAAAGATGCATTATGTACCAAAGCTACAATCCTCTACATCTCCTTAGGAGTTATAAACCTGATAAAATATTATTTAGGCAATGAAAATAATATTCGATCTTCAGATAACTGAAGTGAATACAAGATACAAATTCGAGCATGTACTTGAACTCTATAAGTAGTAACTCTCCAAAATATAAACAAAGCAGTAACTTCATCATTATTTCGACATCAAAACTTCAATCATCATTCCCACATGATATTTTAACCTAAAAAAAAATATTTAGTACTTTATCTGGAGGTACAAAAATCCCACAAAATGGACCAAGTGTAAAGACCTTCAAAAGAACATACGTAAGAAGACACTCCCTGCTAATTTGATACTTTCATCCCTTCATTCTCTCACTCTAGGATTTTTGTGAGTTGAATCCAAAGAATATGAGCACACACATACAATTCAACAGCTAAAAAAACCCTCTACAAGTTTAACCACCACATGAATTTCACAAAAGAAAGAAAAAAGAAAAAAATAACTCTTGGAAGGTAGATCAAGGAGAACAGGGATGAAAGACTAAAAGCATACAACTCATGAGTAAAAATAGTGGACTCTAAGACGTAGAAACTGCGGCAGAAATTGCACTGCACACTGGAATCAAGTACAAAAGTTCAATCATACAGAGAAACTCACCAGAAGATATATTCGATTCTTCTTCTTTTTCAAACTAAAGGAGCGAAATTTCTAAACCAAAAATTGAGTATAATGTCTGGGATCTCATATTGCTATTGTGAATAATTTTTTAGGTCCTATATATGGTATAAATCAAGGCAGAAAGGGAACTGTATGTTGGAGTGAATACGATGGTTATGGTTTTTAGGGTTCCGTAATAACTTAGGAAAAATGCTATGTAATTTGGGAAGGCAAAGCATCAAGAATGTGTGGCCATGACATGGTGATCATGTGGTCGTCTAAACTTTAATCAAGATGTATCCTGCCTAGCTTAAACTGTTAATCTGGTGTAAAGTGTAACGCGACCTAGATGTGTCTAATTCAAATATGTATGTGGAATATAAATAATACCAGAATTGTTGACACAGAAACTCTACTGGGAAAACTGCGGGCACCCTTGTCGCAGGACAAACATTTCACTAACACAGATAAGAGTTTAGTACAGCTCGAGATAATTAGTGATATCGCAATATACACTAAACATTCAAAAAGAAAACTTATAAAAGAAACTCTCTTTTTACGACTTTTGACGTGTGACAACACCATTGCTTGTATCTTTTGCTCCCACATTCACAACGGAATGTACATCAAACTTCCTAGAGATAACCTAAACTCATCTTGGAAAACAAAACTTCCTAAACCTCTTCAATCTTGTGTGGATTGTCCCTCGCACATATATAATCTTCTATGAATGCACTTTAAAGAGTTTGCCAAATAAACACAGTTTAGAATATGAAAGTTCGGTTGCAAGAATAACTCTTGCGGATATGGCAGTGTGTTTGTCTTCTTCTTTCGGTCGAGCTCTCAAAAATATTGCAAGAATAATTTTGCTCAACTCGTCGTTCTTTTTCTTCATGTCGACCTACAAGAGAATATATAGGATGAACTTTGAATTCTTGCAAGACAAGAATTAAAGAGTGCGAATCCATGTCGAAATAGGACATAAGGAAAGTTAGAATTCTGTAATACCATAATCTCAAAACTTTCCTAATCTTATTTGAACTTGTCATGTAAGAAGTTAAACCTAGTTAAATAAGGTAAGATCGGAAGAGCCAATGTTACACAAGATTTTATAATAACAACATGAACTAGAGATGTGAGGTGGAGTGCAAGAAAGAAGAAGCAAGGTGTGCAGCGCTGCAAAGGTATGGTCATGATGTATTGAAAAAGTGCGTTGAAAGACGAGGTTGAAAAGGAAAAAAGAGAAGATGATGATGGGCAAAATTAGAAAGCACAAATATGTCGTTGCAGTGGTACTTTGTGCTTTAAGTGTTGTACAATTTGAATATGCACAATGAAATTCACCTGGTAGCTTACATATATGTAGGATATAGATTTTAAACAATTTTAATGATAACAATAGAGTTGTTAGAAAAGGAACATGTATAATTACACATAATTTTCAAACCTTCCTAAGTTTTATTTATGACTTTTGTTTTTGTTTTCTTCCTGATGCTATTTTATTAAAGATTAAAGAGTTAGGAAGCACCATATGATGTAACAATTTTTTTCTCATTTCTAAATAGAAGTTTGGCGTGTAAATTAGTTTTGGATTTTTATTTAATTTGACATTTTGAATTTGGTTTCTTTATTTTAACCACACTTCTACAACCAGACTAATTATTCTACTCAAATTAATTGTATATTAGCATTTATTTAAATTTATGATGATATGCAAATTTTCTATAATCTTAACACTTCTATTATTTATTATGGTACTGGATTTTAGGAAAAACTATTTTGGTTAATCTGTTTTTTAATCATTTTCAAATTGTTTTTCATCGTGCAACGCACGAGTGCAATACAAGTCATAATTAAACTAAAACCACTCAAACATCAAATCTGAAATTAATAAATCTAAAACCACTCAACCTTTTGATTTTAGAAAAAATTCAAATGATGCAAACATGAAACTACAATAGTAGTTTAAAATTCAAATGCCTCAAAAATGGGGTTATTGCACTTGATAAAATAAACATAAAATTAATTTAAAATTTAAAAGGAAGGGTCGGGTCAGGGATTTGGTCTGGCACGACAATCCCCATTCCCGCCCTTTCCCCACTTTGGGGATGAACTTTCATCCCCGTCCATGTCTCATCCCCAATTAAATCGAGAAATCCATTGGGTTCGGGTATTCCCCGTCCTATAATCGTCCCTACTTTGCATCACCACCAGACCCACCCCATGAGGCCTTAAGGCCGAACAACGTCACACCTCTTAATCCACAAATTTGGGTCGGTTTCTCTCATTATCAGTCCACATTATAATTTCACAATTGTTTATTTTTATCCGTATATTTCAAATTTTCAATAAATTTATACCATTCAATTCACCACATTATAATTTTTCATTGTAATTCAACGCGAATAATAAGAGTCAATCAGCTACTCATCATGGAATCATTTATTCATTTCATTCTTATAGATTCTTCTCATTTATTTATTAATTATATATATATTTAGATAAAAAATCTGTTCACGTAACAATATTTAGATATGTTGATAGAAGCTTGCAAGTTTATTTATTATATGCAAAAAAAAATAAAAATAAAAATAAAAAAAGACACCAAGTGCATAGTTACATGGATTGGGTAGGTCCCCTGACGCGGGTCAACCTCAGCTGTCTGACGAACCCAATTAAATGGGATGCGACAACCTTATTTAGAGCAAGATTCTGCGTGCTCATTGATAGCGGGTGAAATAATAATTTTTCAATGAAAAGTTAAGAACATCTCTAATATAAATGTCTAATTTTATAGTTATATAGAGGAGAAATATAGACATATAAATTTGCAAATTTCAATTTTTTTCTCTTCTTTCACTTTTTTTTTTTACTTTTTCGTCTCTATATTTTTTTTTTCTTCACAATGCATTTGAGAATGTCTAGCTCTAGAAAGTGTCAAAGACATTGTAAAGAAAATATAGAAAATAAAGAGAGAAAAAGATAAGAAAGAAATGAAAAAATAGAGAGACAATTGAAATTTGTAAATTTTTTGTGTCTACATCTCTCTTCCACATTACTCTAAGACTAGACATTTATATTAGAGATACTCTAAAGGAAGCTCAATAATTTTACATGCCAAGTGGACACGGACCCGAGCCACGTGTGCAATGCAATTCCCTCTCAATTTTTATCCCGCCTCACTAGAAAAATTGAAATCTGAACAAAATCGATCCCCCCCTCTGAACTAAATCGCCTGCCACTTTAATTCCCCTTTCCCTTCCCTTTATTCAAGCTCATTATTTTAAATTGCGTCTCCTCGTTGTAAACTTTTTGAAAATATAATTTCTTTAAAATTCATTTGAAAAACGAATTGCTCTAACTAATTTGACTAATACTATGTACCATTGTGTTTGGAAACTTGTTTGGTTTAATTTTTAGTCAAGATTCAAATGGTCTAATGATATTAGATTATTTCTTCACCCTTTATTAGAGTTCAGCTATCCTCCTCTGTAATCCCCCTCTCATATTCTTTTAAAATATATATTTTAGTTTGATTTACAACAACACTAATAACAATAATACTGGTTAATAAGTGTTTTACCTTAAAATACTAGTCAAAGTTAAAAATAGTCAAGTCAAGTGGGTTTGAGGATCAGAATAAACCAAAATAATCATGAAAGTTTATTTCCATTCACGTGTCAAAATGTGAACCAAATAATACAAAAACACGAAATAAAATGACCAAAAGAAAATTTCTAACACTTAATCACTACGGAAATTGTTGCTGTTGGCCAATAATTTATCCACCTGCACGAAAATATCTTTTTCAAGAAAAAGTCACCCACGTGACCTCATAAAAAGGATTTACTCTAGATAACTTAGGGAAAAAAAACTCACTCTCCTCTTTTTCTAGCTTTCTGGAACAGTTCAATTCCCTGGTTCTTCTCCTCTATTCACACGAGTGAAATCGGACAAAGAACAAAGCGGAAAATATTTTGCACATGGTGGAGATGATGATATTCCCTACATCGGGTTTGATCCGCCAAAAACATTCCAAAAAGTCACTACAAATCCAACTCAATTTTACTATTTTTCATCTCCTTCATAGCTTCTTTATTTGTTGGTTTGAATTGCAAATTTTAATGTCAACAACAACAACAATAATAATAAAAAACAACCAAACTATTTTGGCTAATCAAGATCTAGCATCACTTTTACCATATGAAGTCAGGTAACAAACATTTTGACTAAACTATTTTAAACTAGTATAAAATAATTGCTAAATGAATTGTATATCTCTAACATGCGCATAGATTGATCACCCATGGCAGTGTACTGTTAAATAACAAAACATTGGGTTCAGTGATGATATTAGAAAGTGATGTGTTATAACGTCAATTATTTATTATGCCATTATGGGATCACATTAAAGCATCATCATAAATCAACATGAGCACACAATGTGTTGGTACCATAGTACACCAACGGGCGGTACTTGATCGTAATCTTCATCCATGGTCATAGAATCAAGAAAAAGACAATGATGTGTACGAAGGTACGAATGAATGGGATTGGTGGAAGAAAAGAAATGAAAAGAAAGGGACAAGATGACTCGTCCCCCACCAATTGGAATGGAATAACTGGCAGGCTCTTGATGAGAAGAGAATTTCCTTCAAAAATCGGAAGAATCTTATCATAACCCACCTCTTGACTTCTTATTTTCTTCCTTTTCTACGCGTGATCTCACTCGTCTGAGTTTAGATTTCCACTTTGATGCCCTTTAACCCCATTTCCCTGCGTTAAACATTATTTCGACCTGCAATTTTAGTCCCAATCTCCCCATACTCGGACTCGCCGGAGGCCACACCTTGTCGTCCTTGTGCAGTATTTTTGTTCATCATCATCAATTTTTTCTGAAGCTCTCTGGTACAGTCCAACCGGTTTAGAACCAGGTAACGTGTGTATTGGAAGAATTTATATTTTAAATAAATTGTTTGCTGCTTTAATGAATAGGATTTGCTGATCCTTAGTTATATGAACATGTGTATTTTTAATATTGATACCAGTGGTAGCTTTGACGTTCTAATCCAAGAGTAAACCACCGAAATCAGTGAGTTTCCCGGTCTTAGATGCCACTTTAGAGACATTTGTACGGAGGTTACTCAAAGAAAATTGACTTCTGCTTAAAAACTTCTCTGCAATTGTATTGCGGGATATCGCCGCTACACTAAAAGGTTTATTGATACTACTAGCACTAATTATAGAGCCTTGATTCTCTTTTTGCTTCTTCACTTGAAGCAGGTGAGGATTTTTGTTGTCAATTAGGACAATTTACTGCAAGTAGGTAATGACAAATCTTGAGAAAAATTTTTGCTTCTGGTTTTCCTTTAGGTGCTTCCCAAGCAGCTACCAACGGCGTGTCATGAATTGAGGTATCTGTGTTCCGTTTTGTTATATTATGTCATTTTGCCTTCCCTTGGATTCTAGCTTTTGGAATAGAAATTCAGCAACATATAGGTATGATAGAATGGATTCAGGTGAATGGAACTTATATCTTAAAGTTTTCTGGTTAATTTACTGTAGTTTCTAAGCATTTTGAAAATTTCAGGGAATTATTTTGCTGCTAGTTTACTTGAAATACTGCTATTATTTATTTGTTTGCCTCTTATTCTTCCTCCCCTCTTCTTCATCCCTTTTTTTTTCCTTTTTATTTACGCAAGACCTTTAAATAAAAAATTTCATTTAAAAAAAAAATATTTGGGAGGAGTTTTGTACTCTTTTCTTTTTCCTTAAGCTGATGCATAACATACATGTGATGAGATGGTTGGAAAAATAGTTCCAAGTACGGATTGAAGATGGTATGGTTTGGGAGAACGGTTTTTTGTTCATTTTGTTAGTAGTTTACTTTTTAGTTGAAGTTATGTCTTATTATTCTAAACATGATTAATCCGAGAGTTATTTAGTTATTTAGTTATAATTGTTATTATTGTTTGCCACAGAATTTCAGCATTGATGGAAAAAGATGGGCCGAAATTTTCTAATTGTTGAGAGGATAGGCAATTTGTTGATTGCATGTGGAAAATTTTGTTCCAATACAAATGATCAGGTGCTATATTTGGAAATTCTAATCACACGCAAAGGAACGGGGCACAACTCATTTATTCTTTTTTGGCATGGGAGGACTCCGAAATATAAGGTATGCCTACTTCTTGTTACTTTTAAAAACGTGAAATAGAGGAATAGTGAACGACTTAGCATGAACACACTTATAAGAGTAGAGGTCATTTGTACGGCATCGCATTTATAAATTTACATATCTTATTTTCAATACCTTAATTTACTTGTTGGGCGTGTTTTTGATAGAAGGGCAAATAAAACTAAATCAGGGAGCACATCAACCTCTTGCAGATGTGATAAATGCGGTTTTTTTTTTTTTTTGCTGCATTGTACAAAGACTGTGTGAAGGTGGAGTGTTAGGCTTGAACTGTAGCCCATATTTCATATTAGAACAAGATTTAAGTGAATTTGCATACAAACAGGTAAGCTTTGTTAGACTTGTAATATTCCTTATTGTTTCTTTTAATTATAATATCTATCTATCTATATATTAAACAAGCATAGTTAGTCAACATATTTTTCCAGATCAAAAAATGGTAATCTATGTGGTACATTTGTGCGGTGCATGTTTTGTGGTAACGCTGCTTAAATATATGCTTCGTATCTTTATTTATTTATTATAATATTTTCCATATTTTGTTACTTTCCTCTTATGTTTCCTGACTTTCCTCAATTTCCTTCTCCACAATAATCTCACTTTTTCATAGTTTTCCCTTAAATCTTAGTGCAATTTTCACGTGGTCGGTGCTTTAATGAAGCAATCTTCAAATCTATAAGGACTAGGTTATTTGAATTGCTAATCATTGGTTCCCATTCTTTATTGAAATCAAGATCTCCCTGGATACATTCCAAAATCTCATGCTTTCAAGATAGTTATATATCAAAAGAATCTATTAGAATTAGAATTCTAAAATATGGTCAATTATGTATAGCCTTTATTTTATATACAACTAGACTTCTACCCGTACAAAGAAATTTCTTACATAAAATATAATATAATTGTACTTGTCAAGTTTAACTTCATAAAGAAACTAAAAAACACAACCTGCATAAAATTAATATATATTATATATTTGTAAATAACATACAATTAATTCCTTATTTTGTTGACATAGTTTTAAATTCTTCTCATTAGTCCATCGGTATTTCGTTAAACAAATAATTTTTTTATTAATTCTATATTTAGTTTCAAAACTCGATAGCATAATTCTATATTTAGTTTCACACCCATGCATTTACGGACATACTATATATGCTTCACAACATTTCGTTTTATGGACATGTTATAGTGATAAAGTAAAATAAAATAGAGTAGGAGAATATAAAATCATAAAATTATACAATCGAACAAAGCAAAATTGAAATTCATTAGGCAAATATGAGATATATATATAATCAAAATGTAATATATAGATAAAATGTCAAAATAAAAATTTTAAATTAAATAATTAAAAGGAAAAATAAAATAATAAGGAAAAATATAATAATATCGAAATCTTGATTGACATATTATTTATTTTCATGTAATTAAATCCATTAGGCAAATATAAGGTATAGCTAACTAAAATGTAACACGTAGATAGAGTCTCAAAATAAAAATATTAAATTAAATTGTTAAAAGAAAAAGTATAATAATTAAACCAATATTTTTTTATTAATTTCTATTTTTAATTTTATTTAAAGACAATAAAATCCGATAGTATTATATATTAGTTTCACGAACACAATATGCTTCACACCCGTGCGTTTCATGAATACAATATGCTTCACACCCGTTCATTTCACAGATATATTTTGCTAACAAAATAAAATATAATAGAGTAGGAGAATATAAAATGCGAAAATTACACAATCGAACAAAGTAAAATTAAAATCTATTAGGCAAATATGAAATATATCTAATGAAAATATAATATATAGATAGAGTCTCAAAATAAAAGTATTAAATTAAAAAATATTAAATTAAATGATTAAAAGAAAAAGTATAATAGTAAGGAAAAGTAATATTGAAATCAAGATTGATATATTATCTATTTTTATGTAATTCAAACTCATTAGGTAAATGTGAGATATATCTAATTAAAATGTAATATGTAGATAGAGTTTCAAAACATAAATATTATATTAAATGATTAAAAGGAAAAACATAACAATAAGAAAAAGTAATAAATGAACCAATCATTTTTTATTAATTTTTAATTTTTATTTCCTTTAAAGGTAATAAAACACGATAGTATAATCTATATTAGTTTTTCACTCGTACATTTACAAACTATTATATTTAATACTCGTGTGTTTTATGGACATATTATGTTGAGAAAGTAAACAATAATATATTAAGAGAATATAAAATTATGAAATTATACAATCAGAGATAGTAAAATTGATTGAAATATAATGTGTACATAGATTTATGAAATAAAAATATTAAATTAATATATAGATATAGTACTAAAATAAAAATATTAAATGTAATTTGTAGATAGAGTTTTGAAATAAAAATATTAAATTAATATATAGATAGAGTCTCAAAATAAAAATATTAATTAAATGTAATATGTAGATAGAGTTCTGAAATAAAAATATTAAATTAATTTATTGAAAGGAAAAACATAACAATAAGAAAAAGTATAATAAATGAATTAATAATTTTTTTATTAATTCTTATTTTTTATTTCATTTAAAGGTAATAAAAGCTGATAGTATAATTTATATCAGTTTTACATTCATACATTTACGGACTACTATGTTTAATACTCGTGTATTTCATAGACATATTATGCTGAGAAAGTAAAATATAATATATTAGGAGAACATAAAATCATGAAATTATACAATCCGACATAGTAAAATTAATTAAAATGTAATATATAGATAGAGTTCTGAAATGAAAATATTAAATTAATATATAGATATATTCTCAAAATAAAAATATTAAATATAATATGTAGATAAAGTTCTGAAATAAAAATAGTAAATTAATATACAGATAGTGTTCTAAAATAAAAATATTAAATTAACTGATTAAAAGAAAAATTATAACAATAAAGAAAAGTATAATAATAATAGAATAATCACATCATCAATTAGTTTTTTAAAGGAGCTACACAGTGAACGGGAAAATCATTTTTAATTAAGTCTACAATAAAATTGAGCCAGACAAACTGTTGATTAATATATATATATATATATATATATATAAATGGTAGAATGAGGCAACTGATTTCCTGATGTATATCTAGAAGGTAGTTGAAAATATTTATCTAGGCTGCATGCTTGTGTTTTATAAATTTTTTTATATAGAATTTTTAATTTTTTAAAAAATTTTATTAGTTAAATTGATTATTTTCTCATCATAGTCCATGTTACTTATAAAAAACTCTAGATCCGTTTCTGTGCATATTTGATCACTATTCTATTTTGTCCACAAGATATTGTTCACTTTCCATAGTTAATTTCCAACATTTCTTCCTAAAGTTGTAAAAGATAAGAATTGAGGGATTAATTAATTAATAAATATATAGCAATTTTGTTCTCTCCCATTTTTAGAAAGTTTCAAGGTATTTCTGCAAAATTTTAATGTTTAAAAATCATGTACAGTTTGTATTAATAAAAATCATGTAAATTTCGTTGAAAAAAATAAAAAAAAATTCATTCAGAGTTCAAAATTTCCACTATTATTAAAGTAATTTTTTTCTTCTTTTGATAATTATGTAGCATTATTATATTGAAATCACCAGAAACTCAAAATAGAAATTACGATGTTTTTCTTTTGGCTTAAATATTATAGTTACTATGTGCTATTTAGAAGAGTGTGATGTAACTTTAAATGTCATTTTTTTTCCGGTTCTTCTTTGTCCCAATGAATATTCAATTTACAATAGAAAATGAGTCCTACTATTTGTCAAAAATTCATAACAAAATATTTGACTAAATGAGATAATTTTACCATATTATCTCTAAATAATTTTTTAAGCTTGTATAATGAGTAGATATTCCTTTGAAGTGTTGAATGAGAATACAATGTTACCTAATTAAGTTCTTATGCAACCTCTAAATCACATTCTGGCAATGACTTACATCAAGCTCTTTCTTTACATACCTGAATTTTTTATTGAGATAAAGATATTTTGGGCTCTTAATCATGAGTTGAGGTAAAGATTGGCGTGTTATATTATTGTAGAACGTTTCGGTTGGATTGAGTAATGGTATAACTCTTATAATCACAAGACTTGGATATCACATTGTTAACGGTAATCTCACATTGTTAACGGTAATCACTTTCCCGTGTGCACTTTTTTTGTTTGGTAAAGAAAACCTATGTTCAGTCATTGACAACTATATATTGCATGGTTTCGAGGGTTAGAAACCCCAATACGTTGAGAATCATGATCTGTGATAAAGATTGTCAGAAAACTAATTCTATTGTGAATGTAAAGTTTAAAGAATTTTTCAACAATTCAGATTAATTTATTTCGGTTTTTATTTTCAGTTTTGTTTTATTCCTTCATTTTTTTAACCTTTTGGAGTGTTTATATATAATTATTAGTTCTTTACATGTTTTTAATATGCCAGATTGATATAAATTTGATGATGAGTAATTATTCAACTTCTTTTTTGAGATTAATCTTCCCGTGCAACGCACGGGTTAAAAACTAGTATATACTTAATGTAAAAGTTTCTCTCACAACATTGTAGATAGATTACATCTTCAGTTCAAATCTCAACAATAAGTTATCTTGTTGGGTATGGAAATGACTATCCATGGCAAGTCTATCACAAAGGGGCTTCAGGGCTTCAATTCCAATTGATAGCAAAAAGTACAGTTGCCAATGTGGACAAATTTGGAGGGATTCGGCTGGGCCAAACCCAAATACCATCATCGTTGTCATTTTTGGCAGAAGGATGAAAATATCAATTAGTTATAATAAAATTTATCTGGGTGAAATTTCTTTTAGATGAAAATATCAATCTATTTATCTATAAGTGAAATTTATCTGTAGTTGGCAATATCAATTATTCTCTCTGGATGTTCTGATATTGAGCTCAATTGTGCTGTTATTGATTGAATTGGTGGTTTTATTTGTGTGTTGAGCTAAAGCTGCTACAGCATGCATGCTTATTTTTGAAATAAGTGGAAAGAATATTAGACGTATTATTATTTATGTTTGTTTGATAGTATTTTATGAATGTATAGAATAATGTAATATTACGCCTTCATCAATTTATGGATTTATGTTCTCTTCGGGGACTATGCCAAATTCAATTAAAGTGTAGCGTATCAGAATTTCTGGTCAAGGTTTCCAAAGGAACTACAAAGGTGCATCTTTTATGCTGGCGGCAACGGCGCAGAGAACACGAATGAGATGAAGAGAATTTTGATGCGTCATGATATCTAGAATTGCAATAGGTTTATCAGCCTGGTCTTTTCTTTTAAGAGCATTTCCAATGGCCATGATGTTTGGGTGAAGGTCATCAAGAAAGAGGAAGACATAATAAAATTTAATAAATCTCACATATTTCCTATTTTATTTTAATTTTTTTCTTTTAATCACTTTTCACTCATTTACATCAATTTTTTCCTCACTTTTCCTTCCTCATGTCAACCCTAACGTGTAAAATCACACCTTCATCTCCATCTTCTCCACTACTTTTTTATTATTATTTTTAAATTTGTTTTAATCTCTATCTTCTTTTCCATTTTTCTAGCTTTTTTTCCTACACCACTTTCTACTCACACATTCAATTTAAATAATTATTATCTCTTCACTATCTCTCTCCACCTCCACCCTTTCTATTGGAGATGTTCTAAAGAAATTTTACTACTGTCACTTTCCTGCCTATAGACCTCTATCTAAAACTCATACCTAGGGACATGGATTGTATCTTTGACCAAATTTTCTAAAGAGAATTTACCTCTATACTTACAGAGTGGCAACTGTTATGTGATTGCATGTGATTGGGGGTTGAGGAATTGAGATTCTCCATCCCCTAATCACATGCAGTCACGTGGTAGTTGCCACTCTGTAAAGGGAGAGGTAAGCTCTCCGTAGTCGAACTATAATTTTTCTATGAAAAACTCAGCTTTTCTTAAGAGAGCCCAAAAGTCTGATTTGGCATACCAAGTGGGCACGCCAAGCCACATGTACAATGCATTTCCACCTCAATCTTTATCGGGCCCCACCAAAAAAATTGAAATCTATACAATAACCGCCCTAACCCCATCGCATAACTCAGAAACCACCCCTTCAACGAAATTCGTCTCCATCAGAGCTCTTCCCTCATCGATCCCTCTTGCCATCACTGCACGGCCGCCGGCGACGCAGCTCAGCCGATAGAGAAGCCCATTGGCCGCTGCCTCTTCTGACAGAAAATTGGCTCCCCATATCTATCTCCATCTTTCTCGTTCACAGCATTCCAACGCCCGACCTCCCTCTACTATTTGTGCCGAATTTGAACCCAAACTAGGTTGTCGGCGAGCTCGCTACCTCTCTCGAGGTAATTTTCCATTCAATTTTTTGTGTTCTATTGACCAATTTCTGTTTAGTTAAATTTTTTGTAATTTTTCCAGTAAGGGCAAACCTTAGTACTTGAGCTTATATTCCAATTTCTATTTAGTGAATTTGTTTGTAATTTTTGCCTATAATGCCAAATACTCAGTAGTACTTGTGCTTATATTTTTATAACCTTAGGTTGGATTTTTTTCCATGAAAAAATGATGTATAAAATATCTTAAAATTATTTTTAGGCGCTTCATGAATTTAATCGTGTCAATTCTAGAGATGATGAGGTGGGAAAGGAATTTTCAAATGCAAGGGTAAGCTTGTTTTCATAGTAGCGAAGAATGGAACAAATAGATAACCTATTGTGCATCCTGGTGCAATGAAATTTTAGCTTCTGTATTCAAATTCTGGAAATTGAGTAAACTGTTTTTTTTTTTAAATTTATGATTGGTGAATGAATATGTAATGCTAAGTGGTTGGATTTCCCCATATACATATATACATATATTGCGGATTTTGTAGCTTACATGTTGAAATCTTCCTTTAGTTTTTCTTATCTTCCATTAGAGACATGAGGAAAAACAAGGGATTAGATTGCATATTGTTCTTTAGCTCTTCCATTCTGTAACATGTTGATTAGATATCCAGCAATTTTGCTATTTACTTGTAGATAATCAACACTTTTGCTTGTGTATGTGTGCAAGTATTTAGCAATAAAATCTATGTTAAACAATTATGCCACCTTTTGCAGTTACTATTTTTTCTTGGTAGCTTTAACTATAATCTTGTAGCTAAAAATATTACAACTGTTTGAGAAACAGAATGATGCAATCGTAGCTTGTCTTTGGTTCTGAGGGTTATTTTAGAGCTTATGTTACACACTTGGTAGATTGATGAGCAGATATATTATTAATCATTATTAAAGCTTACATATTTTAGTGATGAGCAAGCGGTTTAATAATATTTTAGTGCTAATGACGCATAAAAAGCTTACTTAGACAGCTCTGATTTTATTCTGAAATTTTGGGATTTTGACATGAAACCATTTTGATTCTGGGGCTTATTGTCATTTGAGTGACTTTTGACCTCTTAGGTATATTGGCCACCTCAAAGAATGGAGTTTGAAAGACCAGATAGCCAAGGATCTAACTGAAGTAATGCGAGAAGCTGTTTCTCGTAGCTGCAGATGAGCAAAGTCGGCATGAATAAAGAATGTATTTAGAACAGTAGGTTTCCAGATGTAGCATGCAGGGCAACACTTACATATCCATCTTAAGAAACATACGAGAATTTAAATAGAGCAGCTTCTGTTTCACATATTTGACTTGTAATTTATAGTTATCGACAATGTTGTTTTGCACAGTTCTATATATGATCCTGCTTTAAGAATTCTTACCAAAGTCGTCAATGAAATACAAGTGAAGGTTTATTTAACAAATTAGTTGCGGCCAAATAGGCTTTTCTTATTTCACAAAGTTTCAATAGCGAACTGCCATTTCTACTTCTGGTATAAATAGAGATTATTCTTGCGTCTTTAACAGCACAATTGGAATCTACCATTCATATTTCTCCAAAAAGATTGAAACTGAAAACCATTTCTATAACTTGAATGAGGCACACGAAATGCATCTGATACCAAGGAAGCGAGGAACTTAATGTACAATGGACCAGATTTTTTCCCTCGAAGAGGAAAGAATATTTTCAGAAACTAAGAGGATGTTTGATTCTCTTTTCGAAGTGATTTATAAAGAGAAATTATAAGTTAGTGAAATTAATTGTGTAGATTTAATGAAAATTTGAAATTTGTGGTTATAAATGAGTAATTGTCAAATCAGTTGTAGGTGACTTATAAAGAGACATGTTAAAAGAGGATCAAACAAGCACTAGGTAAACAGAGTAGAGGACAAATTTTTATCTCCTTTCTTGCATCCAAGAGCAGTCTATTCCTCGTCTTTGGGTCTCATAGAAATTTCTTCCCTTTGTGGCCTATGTTTCTTCTATTTTTTGTTGCGTAGGGGCATGATCCACTCGGGTACCTCGTAGCTAGAAGATTTCATGACATTCGCTACATTCTGTGAAAATGGAACATCGGCCTCTGTATATGAAGTTATAGCTTCTCCACTCCTCCCAGCTCTTGCGGAACGACCTTTTTGGAGGGTAAAACTTGTTTTCAGTGACAATCATTATTAAAGCTAAAGTAAAAATGTAAATGAAGAATTAAACATGAGGAGAACAAAAAGAAAAAGCAAATTTGAGGTGATAAACGATCCAACAGCTAAACCTGCATCATTGCACCAGCCAGAAATTCTAGTAGAGGATTTTTTCACATACCTATTCTATGAATATAGGCAGCTGAAGAATCTGGAAAATCATAGTTGATCACACAATTGACACCTTTAAAATCCATTCCACGGGCAATAACATCAGTGGCAATCAAAACCTATGTTTTCCCAGCCTGGAAGTTATGAGCAGCAACTTTTCTCTGCATTGGATTTAAATATTTCATCAGAAATTCATTTAAGAATGTTGAGATTCAAAAACCAAAAGAAATAATTAAAACACAAATAGAGCTATGAGAAAAGGAAACAAATAAGGTGCACTAGACTCCATGCTATGAATCAACTAGAGATCAAGTTCAATTCCGCCATTAGTAGCACCAAGCATTCTAAGAAAATCATTTTCCAAAGCTTCCTTTCAAGGTAAAATTACCTGGGTTTAGGACAGATCAGCATGTATCACATTAGCTCTTATGTCATCATATTTCAATTCATTGTAGAGTTCCTTAGCTCTCTCCTTGTTTTGGACAAAAAGTAGCACTGGTGGATTCAAACCCTACAAACAAAAAATATACAGAATTAAGGAAAGCAACACAAAACAAGATACAGCAAAATATGCATGAGCAATGAAACAACATAAAGATTTGTACAACTCCAATGAACAATCAAGAAATTTATCGAAAATTTGTTACTTCGACAAATAATGTTAAACGATAGACTTTATTTAATTCATTATACAAATGAATTAATTACAGTAATCATCATTGAAGTTTGTAAGAACTTAATCATTGACCTTTATGAAAATCTTGAGTAAACTTTGAAAAAACATTGAAATGGAGCTGACAAAGCAAGCATGAACCTTTATGCTTCTATTTCTTAAACACTCTGTGCATTATTTTGCTACCAAAAATAAATTTTATTGTAATTTCCCCAGTTGTTAGCCTAGAAAGAAACTTGAATGAGCTGCAGATTTCCAGTTAAGTATATATTTTTCTATCATTGTACAAAGGCAGAAGCAAAAAGAAACTTACTGAACTGAACAAGTATTGGAGCCGTGTTCTGAAAAACACTGAGAGAGAGGGATTTGGGGGCTGGTTTTCCATCACAAAAGAGGGCGTCGATCGGCTTCTCCGTCTACAGAACAACTTCACCGGCTGTCTGTCGCATCAGCAGAGTGGAGTATCACGGATAGAAGGAACGATTTCGTTTAGCCCGAGGGTTATCTAAAATGTGGAGTGGGTGCACTGGGCTGGCTTCTGCGTCGGTGGTCGGCCAATGGCTTGGAAAGTGGCAGGCGATTTGGTTGGCGAGGGGGAAAGGGGAGCTCAGAGAGAGGGAGAGGGGGAGAGGGGGAGAGGAGAGGGGTTGAATTGGAAGGGGTTTTAAAATGTGGGGTGGGTGGGGTGGTTCTTATATAGAGACCATTGGACACTATAGTCCTTCTACAAAACTAAATAAGGAGCTTTACCTTTATTTGACATGAATCTAACAAAAACAGTCTCATTGTTGAGTTGCTTTTGTTAGATAAACTAAATAAGGTGCTTTACCTTTATTTGACATAAATCTAACAAAAAAACCCTTTGTGGGACTGCTTTTGTTAGATTCATGTCACATCAGGGTAAGACTTTTTACTATTTTCTTAGAAAATTTTATCTTATAGTATTTAATGAATTATGTGATAAGATCTTATTAGACATATTAGAAAAATGTGACAGGATCCCATCAGATCCCAGTACATCCAATGGGATCCTACCACATCATGGTGTCCGGTGAATATGCCATAAAATGTGTGGGTTTCGAGGTATGGTGCATATTTCAATTTTTGTGGTGGGGCTGGTAAAAATTGACATAGGGAATTGCAATGCACATGTGGCGTAGGGTATGTGTTCACTTGACATGCCAAATCAAAATTGTGGGCTCCATTAAGAAAAGCTGAGCTTTTCAAAGAAAAATTAGGTGAGATAATAGAATAAATTACTTTTAGTGAATGGCTTATTTAAAGCACTTCTAATGTTGGGCAGAAAATGTATGAGAAAAAGGTCAAGAGAAAAAAAGGGGAGGGAGGAAAGCTAAATTAAAGGCCAAGTTATGTCTCCTTTGAATTTTACGCCCCAAATTTGCGCGGAAATTTAGATGCATAACCATTGACACTATCATGGTTAAAAAATGCCTAAATTTGAGTTTTTTCCCACAGTAATGCTCTTGCCCTCTTAGCATTGCTAGTTATCTATGTGTCAAATAAATGGCGGACAACCTGATCTGGTTCATAGCGGCTAAGTTGTATCTTTTTTGTATTTTAAATGACTATTTAAAAGGAGGTGCCTTATACTTGATATTTGTTATAAAAGTTCGAATTTTCAATGAAATATGTAAGACAACATTCACATAAAACATGTCCTTCGGAAGCTTAAAAACACATGGGTGAAACTCTTTTGATTTTTGAAGAGGAGTTCCGATATGTTCTAAAGGTGTGAGCTTGGAAATCGCTCATTTTTAAGACCAACTAGTATCTCACATGTGCATTGCACGGGAAGGATAATTCACAACAATCTATAAAAAAGTTGAAAAATTAGATGCTAACAAATTTACATCCACGTACAATAAAAATAGGTGAAAAGAGCAATGCATCATTCACACTATATCTCAAAACCTCAAAACTATTTCTCCTAGGTTTCCTTTTGCTGTTGTTGATAGCAATGCTTGAACTTTGCAATAGCTCACCACTGGCATTTGCAAATATTTGATGATATCTTTAAGAGTAAGTGACCCGTGTAAAAATTTTTCATCCTTCTATTGGATTCTTCCAAAAACACATACCAAATTAGAAAAATTAATCATGTTAGCCACAAAAATACAACTATAGTATTTTCTAACAACTATTTATGCAATTCAGAACATGCAAACAAATCTTGTCCAAATTTCGAAATAATCCATGGAATACATTGGTTGCTTGATTTGTCTGACCATCATTCTTATTACAAACCACGATCATCAATGAACATATTCATTAAAAGTGAATACGGTCATCTTTGAGAAATTCACAATAGGTAAACAATTTTAAAAAAGTGTCAAACTAATAAACGAATTAACTAAAACATGACTGCAGTATGCAAGACACATTAATTTAAAAAAATCACAATACTCCAAATTACTCTAAATAATTACGAAACCCTTAGAAAAAGTTTTTTTCAAACTGAAAAATGGAATGTCATTCAGACAAAAGTAATAAGAATGAAAATGAATATGAAGATATTGCAAACAAAGTCAGATTACATTAACCATGTGAGAACATTTATGAAAAACTGAAAACAAAGACTCACTATAAGTAATTGTTCAAGTAAATCACCATTAGTAGGTACCAACCTGAGCTTCTTTGACTTTAGCATTATCCTATGCATGTTTCATTGTCTTTGTATGGACATGGTTCTTATCCTTAGCTTCCTCTAGCCCCAAGATATCAGCTTTAACGTTGCCCTTCTTGGCTTCCTTAATCAGAATCAAGATATCAGCTTTGGCATTGACCTTCTTAGCTTCTTTAATTAGCCTCAAGATATCAACTTAGGTGTTGCCTTTACAGTAAAAATGAAGTAAAATCAGCTACTTCAATCACTCCATGAGTGGAATAAAAGTAAAATAATTATATGAGCCTTCGTTAAGATATGCAGCAATAGAACTACTCAACCAAGCATAAAGCACAGTCAAAATAGAAATTAGCTACCAAAACCAAATCAAAACTATAGAAAAACTCTTCAAATTCAATGATAGAATCTGCCAGCATCTAAATTCCAACAACTTGCTCAAGTAGTTCATCAACATTCCAGAACTAGATCCTAGCCCTGAAAATGGCAAACGTCAAAAATATCTGAACGTTAAGTACCTCCAAGTTGTTGTTTTTGCTTAAAATTTTGTAAATATTTGGCTAAAAACGTATATCTTAATACCATCCTGCACTGCTAAATGTAGTCAGTGTGAATTAAAACCAGGATGTTAATACTTTAGTAATCCCACAAATCACCAATGCTTTTAATATCTGAAAAATGTAATGTCACATATAAAAGAACTCAAAGGGATTTCTAATGAATAAGATTTCAATATTTCAAATATTAAAATTTCAGTATTATATTCATCTATTGTCCAATCATATAATCTAAACCTAGAACAAAATCAGTATGCATAAATATACAAACCCAAACCTAAAAATTTTCTCCGACGAGACTGTCGGACAATTATCACTGCAGCAGTGCCGAAATATAAGCTCACTTGATTCAGATAAGTAGATATTTAGTTCACTTATTGTCAATTGAGTCAAATCTGCCCCATTTGTGCATTTAGGACATTCACCTATTGTCAATTGAGTCGAATCTACCCCATTTGTGCATTCAGGACCTATAAGTTGCTGGTCAAAAAAGAGTAATCCCTTGCATTGAAGGAGAGTGTGGTATATACTACAAAAAAATCAGTTCGGTCAAAAAAGAGTAATCTCTCGTTTTGAAGAAGAGTAGAGTATGTTCTACTAAAAACCCGTTGCTGGTCACTCATATAGAGAAGAAAATTGATAGCGGAATAAGATCTGATTTGGAAGCCGAAAGAAAATGGATTAAGGATTCAAATCAATCTAAAAAGATCTGGAATCAATCCGAAAATTCTAATAGTTGAGAGAAAAGGGAGAGAAACGAAGATTAGGGATCAAAAGGAGGGACATATAAAGAATTTAAGTTCAATTGCGTAATTGACTGAGCTACAAATAGAATCCGGGATTACGAGGTTCAATTTATATACCATATATATATATATATCCAAATATAAAATAAGGAAATCTATAAATATATAAAAAATTAGTTCACCACAACATTCACCGCAAAATTTGAGCAGAAAAATTGAGGTACAAATGTACCGCAAACTTAATTCCTTTAATTAATAAATAAATAAATAGAAGAGTCCGGTTGGAGAGGCTCCATGTTGTTGATTCTCTTGTAGTTGGAACCTCAAGAATCACAAGAATTCTCAGATTATATCCACTGACATCAATGATAGACTTGGTCCATTTAAGGGGGGAGACAGACTCAAAAAATTGGATGGGTCACATAACATTATTTATTTTCTTTTAATTTTTATTTTTTTAATCACTTCTCTTTTTTATATCATTTTTCCTCACATTTCCCTTCTCGTGTCCCGTGTAAGGTCTCAAAATACACTTCCACTTCCACTTCTTTTGCTACTATTTTGTCATTATTTTTGAATTTCATTGTATCTCTCATCTTTTTCACTTTTCCCTCTCCTTTCTCTATGCAAGTTTTCAATTAAAATAATCATTTTCTTTCTATTTTTTTCCTCCAAATCACAACAAAACCACACATTTCCCATTGGAGATGCTTGTAGAATGGAATTCCAATTTAGTGTTGGGATTAATGTACAAGGCCCAATATTTAGACCGAGTTTGTGCAAGATGGATTGATTTAATTAATACGATTAATTGTGTTGGACCGTAGATGGGCTCTAGAACCCTAATTAGGTTTGGGTTGTGCTAGGGTTTCATAATAAATCTATAAGTGGAGCGTTTTAGGGTCTTGGGTTACTGCGACATTCACACATATGTTCTATATTAACTTGCTAGCACAAAACAATACTGAAACCCTACTCCTCACTATGAAAAGTTCGTATTCTTGGATTGTTCTTGCTGTGTCGATTACTGTTAGAATCTGACGCTTAGACAGCTGTGGTATGGTCAGATATACAAATTTGCTGCTTCATTATAGGTAATTTTCTGATCACGAATTCTATCTAATAGCAAGTTCGATCATGGTATAGGAATTATAGTTTTTATTTTCGTTGTGCATGTTGTCTATAATTCTCAAAATAGATCGCTTTTTGAGTGAGATGCTGAGAAGAGTTGCTCTTTTGAAAGTACGTACAATGAAAGTTGTAAGTTGTATTGTGTTCGAGGAAGTTATTGTTTATCGTTGGCCTATATAGAGAATCAATCATAATTCATAAAGGCAATAAGTGGTCATTTACCCAGCGGCGAGTGTCAGCGGTTGGAGTCTGCTTATCTCCAACCCATAAACTTAGCCAATATAAAGCACTCAAGTTTTCCAATTTAGCAGTCTAATCTATGATTTATCGTTCATGGACGTTGGTAAGATCAATCTATTTAGCACCTTAGAATGTCATAGCCTTATAAGTAAGGGTGAGGTTCAAATGTGGAAAGGCTTATGGTGGATATCTAGGCACTGAGGTAGGGTGTAGTAATCGACAAAATGCTTCGAGGAGTTGAAAATAACAATAGATTCAATGATTCACAAATACGACAATAAGTTCATTCCCATGATTTCTTTTGTAAATTCCCTATGAAATGACGTCCCAAGATTTGTACCCTATTCACGTCCCCACTCCTCAATTATGAAGAGCTGCCATTTACGATCGAGTTGGAGGTGGGTTATATAAATACCTAGGTAAAGTGAGCATGAAATTATTTTCTTCTTTTGTTTTTATTATTTTTAGTTTTTTTCATTTAAATTCCTTTTGCTCTGATATAAAAATTAAACAGTATAAAGATTATTTTCATTAGATAAGAGACCTTTATATGTGAATTTATGAAGGATTGGGTACCATAGCATTTGAAAAAGAAAAAAAAAATGGAGAATATAGAACCAATTAATACAATGTGCAAAGGTTGAGGGGCATATGTTAAATTTACCCTTTTAGAAATTTTAAACCCTACTACTGTATGCGCCGATTGCGCTTCTCTGCTTGTTGAATGTAAGGACAAATTTGCCAATTTCCTTTAGCTCAGTCTTTTATAAAGACGCGCAACGAAAGGTGAAACCCTAATATCCTCTGCGCCGATGGCAGTTCCCGGTAATTAACCCCCTTCCCCTCTCACACAATCTCTCATATTCATGCTAATAACACACACATGCGGGCTGCGGATGTAGCCGGAGGTAGTCGGAGATGCACTTATGGATGGGTGAATTTGAATGAGGAGGCGCACTGATGAGTAATCTAATAATCTCGTTAATCTGATTATTTCTTGAGGAAATTCTCAAATCCATTCACTTTACTCTGAGCGCCTTCTCTTCTATTTTCAATTCTTCGACTAATTTTTTCTATCTTTTTCATTAATCTAATATCTAATATACTTTCAGCTTGATTAATATTTATTATTTTTCATTCGTTTTCTTCTGCTTTAATTTTTATTCGAACTGTCTTCAGTCCAAATGAATGGTGTTTATTACTGCTTTTTATTTAATTTTGAAATATCAATTCATTTGAAAATTTTATTTAGTATTTTATTTAATATTAGTATTGAAATAAATGTTGCTTGATTTTATTATTAGTTGATTAATTTGAATTTATTGTTCGATTCTAGTTTATTACGCTAGTGATGAAAATAATGATTAAAGATGTAAATGATAGAAAATCAGTAATATTCTTGATTAATTAATTCTCATATTATACACTGTAATTAATATAAATAATTATATTAATAATATTTGTGAATAATAATAATAATAATAATAATAATAATAATAATAATAATAATTTTAATGAGTTCCGCAATTCTTCCTCATTGGTGCTATGATTTTTGCAGGTGGAGTGGTTGACCTTGGGCAAATAGGTGGCTCTCAGGTCTCAAATGCAATTTGGAGGTTAGGGAATGGAAAAATAGATGGACTTTAAGGGATTGGTTGAGATTTTTGCAAATATTGCCACGCCACCATTGCAGCCGCGGTTGGGTTTCCATATGCGGTGGTGGATGGTTAAATTGACTTGTGTAATTGACAAATTTTAAAAAAACAATAGTATAATTGCCTCTTCCGATCTTAAGAGCATCTACATTAGTAGTGTTAAAATATATTGTTAATAGCGTTTTTGATAGTGTTAAAATAATTGCTAATGGAATTATTTTGACAAGATACTAGTTTCGTTGTTAAAGTTAAATTGTTAAAGATAAATTTGACACCTCGTAGCATTATTTCTTCTTGTTTTTGTTATTTCAATTAAATTGGCATTGGTCTATCTTTTGACTATTGATTTTTGTTAGAGCGATCTATGTGGCACAAATTATTAAATTTAAATTGCTTCATTGTTTTTTAACAATTATTATTGAAAATTCTACTTTCTATTTGTGTAGATAGTAATTGGATAGTTAATTTTAACACTATCAATATAGAGGCTCTTAAATTGTCATTTTTTGCATAGATAATTTAAAATGAACTTAATTTGCCAGAAAAATTTTATGTACTTCAAGGGTACAAAACACAAAGGAAACGAAAGTCATGATAAAATGAGGTGATTCAAATTATAGTATAATGGTTAAATAAATGCTCAAGCTCTCGAAAACAGGTTATCACGAGATTTAATTTATTTTATTATCTTGGAATGGAATTTGAAACTCCTTTGTATGAGCGTAATAAACTAATTTAAATATCTTTTTGGTAATACTAATTTAACTATCATTTTGGTAATTTTTGTTCTAGGGATAATAAAGTAATTTGAATATTTTTTTCTCATAATTTTTGTTCCGCGGAAATATATTTACACTATTTTTTTATAATTACACTATATTTTTATTACTTTGAAGGTCTTCGATCTTTATAACTATGAAAGGGGATTCTCAAGAAATTTTATTGCATTTTTTCTAAATATTTTTTAATCTTTATATTTTGTTTATTAATGATGGTTATAACTATACAAAAAAAATGTCATTTGTATATCTTAAAGTCATAAGAAAATATAAAAATTTATTTTTTAGAATTTTTTTGTTTATTTAATTATTAAGTGGTTTTCACACTGAAGTTTTTAGATGGAAATCATTATTAGATATAAGATGTGATAATCAATAAAAGATTAAGAAGCCAAGATTTTTGTAATTTAGTCACATGTGTATTGATTCTTTACATCATTGGTTAAAGTTTAAATTCCCCTCCCTTACAATCTCTTGTAATGTTCAAAAAAATAAAAAATAAGAAAAAAATACAATGAAGAAAAAGTTAATGACTTAATTTAAAAATTCGAAAAGATGAAGGATACTAAATATAATTAGTATGTAGTGTATTTAGTAAAAAGTGTAGTGTCAATATAACTTTCTTTTTGTTCACGTGTTATAATTTGGATTAGTTCTGAAAATTTCCTTAAAAGAATTAATTATGTTTAATGATCTTATCTCTAAGCCGTGAAGACAAATTATACTACCCAAGAAAATTGTGATGCTACTAGAGAGAAATTTTCTCTACGTATACCATGTTTTTAGTGCCATCCGTCTACATGGTAAACAGGTAACGAACAAATTGTACAATTGATGGTCTATTTCTAGGCTTAAATCTATAAAGTTTTGGGCTCTGCTAGAAAGCCTGTGTGTCGAGTCGTTGATATGTTGGAGAAAATACATGGATAACGTGTTGATTATATTCTTAGAGAATGTACCTTGACATTACGTGCATATGCGAATAAAATATAACTTACAAAATCAAAAGAACCAATCGACAAAGAAGATGACATAAAACAGAATTTAGGAGATCAAATGAGGTATGTCGAAACAAATCTCCTTAAGACAGATTTAGCCCCCATTAACTAAAAGTGCACACGGAATACGGACGTCTGTCTCCCAATATGCAACGCTTTTTGCAAGATCGATACCGCATTTTTACACCAACCTTGACAGTCAAACCTTGACTGATAATACTCGTCAAATGCTCTGAATACTTTTTAAAATAAAAGGGATGAATTTAGAAACAAAGAATAGACGATATATTTCTTGTTTTTTTTTTTTTGAATTAATAAAATGATTTCTAGGGCTCCCTATATATAAATATTAGAAAGACACGTCTTCAAAAGACATGACTCTAATAAAGATCACAACCGTTGGAATAATACATTATAAAAAGACATGTCTTTAAAAGACATGACTCTTATAAAGGTTACAATATTTGGAATAATATTTTATAGAAAAGACACACCGATTAGGAAATAACTATGTCTAAAAGTCACAATCATTTACTCATAAGATACGACTATTCGTCTAAAAAATATTCTAGAACATTCTAGAATATTCTAATCTTTAATTTCAAAGTTTTATGAGTTTAAGTGATACCTGTGACATTAATTTTTCATTGACCCAAAATTAGTTTAGAAAAATTAATTAAAATACGAAATAAAATTGGAATCTAAAATCCAATAACCAATTAATAATATCCGCTTAAACAATTGTCAAAGTGGTCAACACCGACTATGCGTACCAATTTTCAACAATCCCTCACATGAACGAAAATTAATGCAAAGACAATGCAACATTGAGGAGTATAGCTAAAAGATAATGCATCAACATAAGTGGCTTTCGCTTTGAACCTTCTTTAGTAAGAATCTACCAGATTCACTTGGCTAATCAGTGAACGCAACGTTTCGAACTGTCAGCCGTTTTTGTGAGCCTAGACAATAGACCAAACACATTATTTCTCATATCAGTCTTGGTTCTCTATTGTGTTCATTATTTCAGCCCTGAACTACTTAGATTCTGTGAGTGTTTTGGAGAATTTGTCTAAGTAAAATTTTCAACGAACCGGCCATGTTCACACTTACATAGGTGATGTATTATAAAGAGTAGCCCACATTATCCCATTTGTATATATTACAAGGAATAGTCATCATTAAAGCATAGCTTATCCTTAACATTTTTTGTAAGCAGCAATTTTGCATTATATTAATTGGAACGGGTGTAAATCTCCAAAGTGCTTCTCTTCGAGTTAATCATAACCAGTTTTCCTATTGAACCCAGTCCGTGAGATCTCCAGTCGCCAGGTTAAGTTTCCGCAAGTTAACTCATCTTGTTTTAGGCTTTAGCCCCATTTCCCTCGATGCGCAGTCTATTATCTCTTTCGATATCCCTTTAGTAAACGGATCCGTTAGGTTAGCTTTCGACTTAACAAGCCAATAGATATCGTTTCATTTGAGAGTGACTGCCAAAAGGTGTTATGTCTTCAATGTATTTTACCAAGACTTACCATAATTTCAAGATAAGAGATACCTTACATATGCAGCTAGTTATTACATATCACAATCCATGTAACACGTATGCACTGTCTATATAACTTTCCACTTTACTTAAAGTAATAACAGTATCCTCCCACACATCTGGGATACACTCAATTGAGTATTTATATAAGAAACTTCTCAAATTTCTTTGTAACTTTATCTAAAGCTCTAGTAGTAATGATACATCTTCAAATTTAAAATCGCTTACAGAGAATTTTTAACACTCTATTGCACTATAATACTCGACGTATCGAATTTAAAACATGGTACCAATTTCTCATTTGAGTATTATAGTGGAATGTAACATAGACTAAATTCTCATTAATAGTAAGGCAACACTGTAATTTCAAGTAGAAGAAGGCCGCGGCAAGCATACCCGTGGCCACCCGCGGGCTTGGCTGGGAACTTAGCAGCGGCTAGCATGCCGCGGCCACCCACGGCCCGTATCGGGAGACGCCGTTTATGCGTTTTCAGACATTTTTTGACACATTTTAGGGTTATAAGGTCTCCCCAACTATAAAAGAACGAAAACCCTTCTGTAAAGTGGAGGATTGATCATTGAAACTCATTCTTGAGGGCTAGGAGATTGGAGCAAGGGCTTGGAGATTGAAGCCGAGGTTTGCATGAAGATTGAAGAACGAAGTTCTTCGTTTGATGCAAACGTTTTCTTCGTTATTCTTCGTCTTTTCTTTGCAAGTATCTGGTCATGTATTCAAACCCTATGAATGTTTATGTTATGAATTCTCTTATTATGCGTAACTAATTTTCCTTGTTGAGACAATCGATAAAGCAATAGACATATTTTGATTGTGTTAATCACATTCATGACTCTAATTGTTATTGCGTGCTTATTTTCTATTGTGATATGTAATTACCTTTTATGAGCCTGATCAACTTGTAATTGCGTTAGTGAATTCGTGAGGAAATCGAGAGGTAAGTCACCAATTTAGCACTTCAATAGAAAATATAAATTGCATAGAAGATAGATATATACTTTTATAATTTGTGTGACCACAAAAATGGTTTCTTGTTAATTAATGCACTCAACTAGGTTGAAATTCACATAGAGATATAGTGGGTTTACTTGGTTGGGTAAATTTGAATTTGCTCGAGAGAGGTTTTCAATTAAACTTGTGAAACTGGTTGTGAGTACGTGATGGTGAATCCAAAGGAGTAGGTTATGGCAATCACAACTAGGAGTAGTGTTCAATTTCCAGAAATTCATATTGAAAGGCCTGGTGTGAAAGAAAAGGAAGATCAAGCTGTTGAAGCTAAGGAGAAAAATAAACACCAGCTAGAAATTTTTGAAATGCATTCTCCACCAAAAACTCCAGTGAAGGCATATGTCCCTCCCATTCCATTCCCACAAAGATTGCAGAAAAGCAAATTGGATAAGAAGTTCACTCAATTTCTAGATATGTTCAAGAAACTTCATATTAACATTCCCTTCGTAGAAGCATTAGCACAAATGCCTTTATATTTGAAATTCATGAAGGAGATGTTGTCCAAGAGGCGCAAACTTGAAGACTTTGAGACAGTGGCATTAACCGAGGAGTGCCGTGCTATTATGCAGAACAAATTACCTCTGAAGTTAAAAGATCCAGGGAGCTTTAAGATACCTTGCACTTTTGAAAAATTTCATGTTTATAATGCTTTATGTGATTTAGGTGCAAGTGTTAGTTTAATGCCCCTATCTGTCTACAGGAAATTGGGACTGGAAGGTGTGAAAGAAACAATAATCTCGTTACAGCTCGATGATAGATTCATCAAACATCCATGAGGTGTAGTTGAAAATATACTCATCCAAGTGGGAAAATTTATATTCTCAGTCGACTTTGTTGTGTTGGACATAGAAGAAGACCAGCATATACCATTAATTTTAGGCCGACCATTCTTAGCAACAAGTCGGGCCTTAATTGATGTTGAAGCGGGTGAGTTAATCTTAAGGGTACACAATGATCAAGAGAAACTGAGTGTATATCATGTACCTGGACAACAATCGAAAGGAAAGGATTGTATGAGAATGGACCAAGGAACACAACAGGAAGGATTGGTGAAGTCCAATGAGGTTGAAGAAGGCTATGAGGAGAACGGTCGAGCTAGGGAGAACAAGTATAGTGTGGGTGATTATAAGCAATGCAAGTTCTCCAAGATTAA
>CAVNYN010286574.1:0-30831 GCA_963692815.1 Nyctanthes arbor-tristis | reverse complement strand
GCCCCTTGAAATGGTGCTCTAATACCACTCTTGTCAAACCCTCAATAATCGAAAACATTGGTTAAAGTTTTATTACTAAATGAATTTGTCGGAAGCGTTATAAATTTCTTTTCACAACTTTTGTCCAAACTCGAGGGGCACGACTTGCCAATAAACTCTCTTTTATTCCTTAGGTGAAGTAGTGTTGTTTGTCGTCTTTAATTAGTTTAAAGTATAAAGAACATGAAACACGATAAATAAAAGTCACTTTATATATATTAAAAACCGAACACAAGATTGGGAAACCCTTACAAGTAAAATTAGGATTCTCAATATTGTATCAAAACTTTCCACAAAAGCCAAGTTTTATTTAGTTACATTGGTTTCCATACACACACTTAATTAAATAAGAAACATAGGCCTATCCCTCATAATCTTATCATGATGCAAAAGATTGAGGGAAAAGGCACAAAATATCTCGAACTCATATGAGGTTCCCAAATACATAACAAACATGGGATCATCCTCATAATAGGCCCAAAGATCGATTTCTATTACATGCATAACTTGGCTTGCATCATGCGACATCCTCCATTCCTCGGCTTTTCTTTCAACAATTCTTCGATGGATCATCTATAAAAGAGTAGTCACATAAAAGGTGAGTATAAAAATACCCCGTGAGTAATGCATTAATTTGGTTTACCAAAGGTTTATAGAAATCATTTCATGCTCCAATCTTAAGAACATCAAGATGCACAAACCTTTTTGAACACATTATAGGGCCCCAAATACTAGAAGTTCCTACTACCCATGGCGCTTTGTTGCCTTACAAATACTAATATGGTAATGGCAACACAATAGATTCATAACAATTTCCGGTTTGCTTTTATCGGATTTCCAAACTTTCAATCCATAACGATTAACATGGATCAAATCAAAACAAATAATACAAAATGGGTAGAGGGATTCTAGCACTTCTTATGCAAGAAATCATTTTAATAATAATCAAAACACATACCTTTTCTTGAAACTTATGCATGCAAATAAACCAAAGAAATGGATTACTCACCTTGCTTGTTTGAACCTTTGAAATGAAGACTTGTTACCAAATGGCTAAACACCCTCAAATCCTTGGTAAATCTAGGCAAAGTAACCTTTAGAATGTGGGTTCTATATGTATATGAACTAAGCCTTGTTTGGAGAGACAAAATAGAGCTTTTGAAAGTCTTTTGTGAGTTTACAAAACCATGCAAAATTTATGGACTTTATTCTTGTTTCCTAAAGACTTTGAGTTCCACCAATGCAAAGACCCCCACTTGTCCATAGCAATGAGTTAAATTGGAGAGATAGGAATGTTTCTTAGTAAATCAAGGTGCCAAATGTGGGTTGTGGATTCAATTCATGTGAGGAGAAGCCTATTGGATCCAAGTGTCTAAGATCTTTCCCTTTTCTCTTAGTAAATTCCTTTACCTATTAAAGTCGATAACTAAGTCCTTATATTTCCGATTATAATAGTAAGACATCATATCATTACCTTAAGAATCTTTTCCGTCTCAAAATTTACTACTCGATTAAACTTAATTGTTCTTGTAACAAGTTTCTAAAACCGATGAGGTAATTGACATACATTCGAGTAATCGACAACCAAACAAAAATGTCTTCAAATTCTTATAAAATGTCTCGTCTAGACATTCCATTATGAGATTATTCATCAATTACTTATAGTTGAATATCAAAATCAATTATTATTCCGAAGATATCACTATTAAAAATAGAGGAATTTCACGGGATGTTACAGATGCTCTAAAAGGCCTTTTTTTATTGGGTTCTGGTGCGAAACAAGTATTTGTGGAATAAGTGAAATACTTTTAAACTGAAGGTTTTACAAACAAAAGGGGAAGAAATTGAAGGTTTTGAAGGTTTGAAGAAATAAAGTTGAATGCCTCAAGAAATGAAGTTGTTTTAGAGCGTGTTTGATTGGATATATTTTCCCTATAAAATTTCAAATTCTTGAAAAATTTTCCATCTTTGTGCGTTTGATTGATAAATGAAAATAGTATTGAAATTCCATATTACAATTCTTTTAAGCATAGTTTTCCTCATTTTCTTAGAAAATTAATTATCACGTCCCCTAAGTAAAATGTTTTCCATGAAACTTGAAATATATTTTTTTGCCATCTTTGCCTATCCAACGCACCCTTAAAGTTTAAAGAACACTAGTAAGAGCATCTCCAAGGGGTTTCCCCTAAATATAGGAGAAACCCCTTTTCCAAATATAAGGGAAATCATTGTTGCTCTTTAATGGTTTCGCCTATATTTAGGGGAATCTATTTTCTTTTAATTTTCCATTTCTTTTAATTGAGTAATAATAGGAAGAATATTTTTATTTAATTAAAACCATTCTTAATTTGTATAATAATTATTATTAGTTAAGGTTAAATAATTTATATCTCAAAAGGAGCCAAATAAAAGAATATCGTAGCAGTTGTTTATTATGATTATTAAAACATTTGTTTGTCATCGTTATTAACAAACTTAGTTTGCTATTTGTTAAGTTTGTCGTGTTTGTATCGTTCCTATTAGAAATAAATTTCACTTGTTCTACATTTTAAATTACAGTAATGATATTTAATAAAAATTAAAAAATGTGTAACATTTGAGTTCTAAAAAATAAATTAATAGTATTAAAAAATTTTGAAACTGAAAATTAGAACAATTATGTTTTAAAAACCGAAATTAATTTACAAATGACATCTTAGTTAAACTAATGGCACTTTTATAAATAAAATAATAACATTTTTGTAATTATATTACCTCCCTCAAATATGGGGGAGGTGAAGAGTCCCTCCAAATATGGGGGAGTAAAATGGTCCTCTAAATTTGGGGAACCTCCCAAATATAGGGGACCATTAAAGACGCCCTAAGGATACCCATGATATCTATGCATAAAACAGTGTCTTTTGGGCAACACTACGCAACAATAAAATAATAATAATGACAAAATAAAAAAAAACATTTTATTCGAAAATTTATGAGAAGAATTGAGACGGAAGTTCTTGAAAAGTTAAATAGTTAAAACAGCAAAAATGATTCTTAAAAATAATAGTAAGATTTTCTTTGGAACCAAAAGTAACGACGGAAGCAATTAGCACGAAAACTCCCTTCGGACAAAAGCCGTCTATTTTTCTATGAACTCTCCATTAAAAGACTGTTTTATACTTCTCTTAATAAATGAAAAATAAATAAGTAATAATTAATTAAAAATAATAACTATCTCTCTCACACCAACTTCCTCATCATGTATCTATCATCTCCCTAACGTCACCTACCACCAGGGGCGGAGGCAGACGTCAATATCGGGGTGTGGTGAAAATATAGAATAACACTAATTTGCCTTTATTTATAATGCTAGTTTGTCAGTTGTGTAGGGGCGATGATTACATGTATTTATTGCTGGGCCTGCAAAAATGACCTATGGGTCATATCAAAATGGATTTGACCTTTACTTTTCGACTAATGGCTACTTAAGCCATGTGTGGGGCCGGAGGCCATCACTTTGCATTTAATACTAAAGTCCCATCAGCCGTAAACGATAAGGCACCTCACTTGGGTTCCCAAGCAAGTGCTTAGCTGGCATGCCTGTCAGGTCATGATGTTAGGTTGGGGCACTGTGAGCTCGTTAGTATAGCGCCTAGACGTCCTGAACCGCAAGAACACTTGAATGGAGGTTTGCCTCTTAAGTCGCTAAAACGGGCTCTTTAGATCTTTTGGTTGTTTGGTCGTTAGGCCATTAAGTTGGATGAAGCGCTCAAAGCCGGTTCCCAAGACCTTACAACCATTGACTGTTGTTGACCCTTGACCTTTGTTGATCTTTACGACCTAGTGGCTATAAAATGCCCCCTCAAGGTCGCTGTTTCTGATCCTCAGAGTCAGCGGCATTGAAGTTCCACAAATAATTCCCTTCGAACTTTTTGCCGCTCGAAATCAGACTCTTTGAATTTCAAAACAGTTGAGATGGCGCACTTAGCCACATATCACTCATATGGTAGAATGGCATGTTTCAGAGACTTAAAGGCAATAATCATTAATTTGATTGTTGCTCCTTCGCTTCCCAAAGCAACACGCGGCCGTTACGTCATACCCAACCTTATTTATACTATTTCCGTTTCTCTCATTCTCTCTTTCATCTCCTACTTACTTTGCAAAGAGGCTTTCATCTTCAAGGGATTCTCGTTTTCTAAGGTAATACTTCTCTGTAATTTTTGAGATTTCTTTGGGTATCCTTGGGTTAGCGAAATGGCGACTCGAGAAGAGGAGGTCTCTCAAGTGAGCACTGGCCAGTCTGGTGAAGAAGCAGAGGAGCCGGAAGTCCAGGTTGAGTGGGAAGAAAGAGAAAATGAGGGAAAGGAGAAGGAAGCGGAAGAAAGATATAGTGGGCATCCTTCGGCTGTGGTATTAGAGAAGGACCTGCCCTGGACAGCCAATGATATCCCCTCGTAGGTGGAAGAAGGGGATTTGCGTATCGTTCGTCATCGATACCATATATCGGATGATGTAGTACTGTGGCTTCCTTATGAAGGGAAAAAGGCCCATATTCCTCCGAGGGAGTGCGTGGCCGCGAGTACGAAGATGTTCCAGGCTGGGTTCAGGGTCCCTCTCCCAGACCTATGACCTGGTTGTTGCAGTTCTAGGGCATTGCCCCCTTGCAGATTCCACCAACATGATGGAAGACCATAATAGGGGTCTTTATCTTGTGGCAGTGTAAGGGAAGGGGATTTCCCAGCCCTGAGGATTTTGACTCTTATTACTTGTTGAAATCATCTCCCTCTAGGGAGAAAGGTTGGTTCTATGTGGCTGCTCGCTCAAAATCGAGGGCCCAACGCGTCTGGGGCAATCTGGTGAAAAGGGTACCAGGCGCAATCCAAGATTAGAAAAAGAGCTGGTTTTGGGTGGGAGGCAACTAGAGGACCCCGCCAGCCATAGACTAGAGGACACAAACGTGGCAACCAGCTATGCAAACGCTCATAAGGGGCTACCCAGTGAACTCTTTTTCGGAACTGATGAGCTAATACTTAAATTTTTTCTCCTTTTTATTTCAGGAATCGACAAGCCGCAGTTGATATCTTCGATCTTCAAGGAATGAGCTCAAGAGGTCGGTGGGTTGGAAGCTTGAGCTCGCCATGTTAGGGACCTTACCAATGAGGATACCCTGATCAAGGTTGGTCTTTCAGCGCCGAGGTTGGAACATAGCAACAGCAGTCCCAACAACAGTAAGCTGCAAACGTGTCTGGATCTATTTTCGTACATATGGCGACTTGATGCACACTTTTTTCTTTTTCTAGGTAAGGAAAACCGCCAAGAAGGGACTCAAGAAACGAGGTCCACTTAAGAAATTGTCGCCGCCTTGGAGAAGAAACAGCAGAGGAGGCGACTTTGCGCGAAGGCCGCGGGCAAGAGGGTTGCGAAAGAAGACGAACTTGCGGTTGCTGCTTCTCTCGCCAAGTGACAATGGGTTGTTCCCTTGCCCACCCCTCCTGGCTCCTCCTCTAACTCCTTGCCCCGGTCCCAGCATCAGGCGGGGAGGGGCTACTGGTTTGGGAGAAAGGGGTTCTCGACCTACTGGCAGACGACCTATTCCTTCCTGTTCAACCAAACCGCTGGGCTGCGCTGGAAAAATTGAAGGATAAGAGGCCTAAGTCCCTGCTCAGCTTCAATCTTTCGAAGAGGTAGCTTGAAAACGTTCCGGATGGGCTGCCTGGGAATCTCGGCGATGCCAAACTAGTCGAAGAAATGGGAGAAGTATGCAAACTCCATGTCGCTTTCCTAGATCCTTCAATCAAGCATAGTTATAAGAGGTCGCTCGGCTATCTTGGACTAGTATGCAGTAGTTTGTATTCATATGGTGATCTAGGACACGAAGAAACTGACCAAAGAGACGGACTTGGCCGCAAAGGCAAAAGAGGAGGCCGAGTTGGCGCTAAAGGAAAAGGAGCAGGATCTTGCCGTTTTCTAGGATGAGGCCACCCTATTGAGAAACGACCTGGAGCCCTCTAAGAAGAAGATTGAAGAGCTGGAGAGCACATTGGTGACTGAAAGGTCGAATCACGAGCAAGCTTTGAGGGAAGCAGAGAACAAGGCTGCGTCAGAGGAGCTGACTAGATACAAAGAGGCGGTAGCCAAATATAAGAGCTTAGAGGAGTATAAGCAAGCTACCGTTGGGCAATACTACGAGACGGCCAGTGGGATTCTCAAAGAGATCGAGAAGGCCCAACCTGAGTACGATTTTGCTTTCCTCAAGGATCAGGTAGCCAAGTTGAAACATGACTACGGCTATGAGAGCTCGGATGATGAGGATGCTGAGGCTGAAGCTCCTGCTAGTGAGGAGATTGAGACCCCTGCTCTGGGAGACCGGACCAAAAGCTTCACTTCCTTTTATTTTTGAGATCTCCCTATACTTATGATTGAAAGGTTTTTGATATGTTTTCATACAACTATTTATTCGTTTGAATTGGTTCGTCCCAAACTGTACAATACCTTTGGAGAAATCCCCAAACCAAAGTGTTAGGACGCTTAATCAAAAGCCTGTTCTGGTTTAGGTCACAGTACAATGGATTTGAGTGACGGTTTTGTGCAAGTGTAAGGCTATTTAACTAGAAGCCTTTTCTAGTTTCAGTCGCATAACCAATTATCACAAGTGTTAGGTTGCTAGTCGAGGGCTCACCTCGATTTTGATCACATAACTGTTAACATAGACGTGAGGTTTGACTGAAAGCCTGTTTTGGTTGTTTCTCGTGCCGATAAGTCAAATTTGTTCCTACCTTGGTCGCTTTAACCTTTACTTAGTCGTAGATTTACCTTATTTGAGGCCGTGGAGAAGCGAGGGTATGATATTTTAAATGAACAAAACAGATATTCATGAATTATTTGATGTGAAAATTCATGGGTCCGTGAAAGCAATTTAATTTACCAATTATGACCTGACAATTCAAGGCGCAAGGTTTTTAGAGTTGATACCCGGCTATTGGTAGTATTTCTTCAGGTGTTCTGCATTCCAAGGATGCATCAACTCATTCTCTCACATATCCTCAAGCTCATAAGCCTCTTTTAGCAGGATTCGCTTGACTTGGTAGGGACCTTCCCAACTGGGCCACAGGGTTCCTGCTACCGGCTCTTTAGTGGAGAGGAATAATTTGCGCAAGACTAGGTCTCCTACTTCAAAACGGTGTACTTTAACCTTAGTGCTGTAGAACCTGGCATACTTTTGTTTATATGTCGTATTTCCGATTTCAGCCAACTCTCTTTTTTAGGCAATGAAGTCGAGCTCGTTGGGAAGGCGCTTATCATTTTCCATTTCGTTGCAATGTGCTACCCTGGAGCTAGGGACCTCTAACTCGATGGGGATCATTGCCAGATCGGAAGAGCCATATATGAGAGAGAAAGGTGTTTCACCAGTTGCAGTTTGGTAGGTCGTTCGATAGGACCACAAAACCACAAGGAGCTCTTCAGCCCAACTTTCCTTTAGGGCCTCCACACGTTTTTCTAATGTTTGTTTGATAATTTTATTGATAGCCTAGACCTATCCATTATCTTGCGGGTGATGTGGAGTGGAGTAGAAATTTTTTATGCCTAATTCTTCACAAAATGATCTGAATCTCGTATTGTCAAAATGTTTGACGTTGTCCGTGACTATGGCATTCATGACCCCAAATCTGCATAAAATTGATTTCCAGATGAAGCTTGTTGTTTTCTATTCCGTAATGGTGGCCAAGGCTTCGGTTCAACCCATTTTGTAAAGTAGTCGGCCGCAATAATAGCGAACTGAGTTCCCCATTTGCCTTTTGGGAGAGGGCCAACGAGATCTATCCCCTACTTGGCGAAAGGCCATAGTCCCATGATTGAGGTTAACTCTTCTGGCGGGCTCCTGATGAGGGAAGCAAACCTTTGGCATTTATCGCAAGCTTTGGCAAAGTCGATTGCGTCTTTCCTAACTCTAGGCTAAAAATATCCTTACCTTAGGATTTTGTGTGCTAGGGTTTGTCCACTTGAGTGGTTGCTGCAAACTCTAGAATGTACTTCTTCTAGTATAGCTTGTGCTTCCGTAGGTGTGAGGCATCTTGGCAGTGGTCTGGTGAAGCTTCTTTTGTATAGCTTTCCATCAATGAGCGAGAATCTGGCAGCCCGGTGTCTGAGCTTCCTGGCCTCCACACCTGGGGGTCACTCTCTCCTTTAGGAACTGGATGATAGGGTCCATCCAATTGCTTGTCAGGTTTATCTATGTTTGTCGCCAATCCGGCTTTATCAATCAATGAGTTCGCTAGCTTACCAATCAGGATGCTTTGGAGCACGCTTTCTCCCTTGCTGGTCGCAAGCTTTGCTAAAGCATCGGCGTAACTATTTTCAGCTCGTGGGATTCGCTTGATTTCGAAGTGATCCAGACCCTCCAGTTCTTCCAACAGCCTGTTCTGGTATTGGGAGAGCTTTTCACCTCGTACCTCATACACTCCACTTGTTTGGTTTATGACGAGTTGGGAGTCACTCTTGATGATCAACCTTTTGAGGCGGATTGATTTCGTAATGCTACCCCTACCAAAACCGCTTCATACTCCACCTCGTTATTGGTTGCGGCGAAGCCAAATCAGACAGCTTGGCAATACTAATTCTCTGTGGGGTTGATCAGAATGATTCCGGCTCCAGAAGCATGGCTTGTGGAGGATCCATCGGCGTACAGTTCTGAAACTAAGGGTTCTATGCTGCCATGACTGGATTCAGCCGGTGTGAGTTTGACTATAAAGTCAGCCAGGGCTTGGCCTTTGATGACCGTCTTTGGCATGTAGTTAATGTCGTATTAACTGAGTTCAATAAACCATTTGACCAAGCAACCTGAGAGGTCGGGTTTTTAAAGGACCTGTCTCAGGGGGACGCTAGTCAAGACATTGATTGTGTGCTCGAAGAAGTAGTGCCGGAGTTTTTTCAATGCGATCACGAGGGCGTACGCAAGCTTTTCCATGACTCACATAGTATACTGGGAGCTGGGCCGCTCCTTCCGTTCTAACCAAGACCGCGCTGATCGAAGATTCTGAGACAGCCAAATATAAGGACAGCGTCTCCCTTATCAAGGGTTTAAACAATAAGGGAGGACAAGAAAGGTGCTCTTTCATCTTTGTGAAGGCAACCTGACATTCCTTTGTCCATGTGAATTCCTTCGATTTTTTAATGGCCTCGAAAAAGGGCTTGCACTTGTCCGTTGATCGCGACACGAAGCGATTCAGCACGGCAATTCGCCCCGTCAGGTGCTAAAACTCCGTTACCGACTTCGAAGGCTCTATATTGAGGACTACCCTGACTTTCTCCAGGTTCGCTTTGATTTTTCTTTGATTAACTATGTATCCTAAGAATTTTCCCGACGCCACTCTGAAAGAGCATTTTTTTGGATTGAACTTCATAGCTTCTTAGGACTTAGAACATTCTGAAGAGGTCCTCAATGTACTTCTTAGCTCGAAGGCTATTGATGAGCATGTCGTCGATGTATAATTCCGTGGTCTTTCTGAGCTGACTCTTGAACATGGAATTTACTAGTCCTTGGTAAGTTGTCCTGGAATTTTTTAATCTGAATGGCATTATCTTGTAGCAATAGGGTCCCTTGTCTGTTACAAATGAAGTGTGTTCTTCATCTCTTGGGTGCATGGGGATTTGATGATAACTAGAATAAGCGTCCATGAAACTTAACAGCTCATGTCCAGCAGTGGCATCAGCCATCTGGTCAATTCTGGACAGGGAAAAACTGTCTTTGGGACAGGCTTTGCTCAAATAGGTAAAGTCGATGCAGATTCTTCAGCCGCCATTACTCTTTTTAACCTGGAGAGGATTAGCTACCCACTAAGGTTATAGCACTTCTCTTGTAAATTTATTTCTAAGCAGCTTGTCCACCTCCTTAGCTAGGGCCTTATATCTTTTACCGTCGAGTGGCCATCTTTTTTCTTTTACGGGCTTAGCCGCAGGGTTGACGTTGAGTTAATGGTAGGTCTGCTTGGGATCGATGTCCTCCATGTCCTCACGGACCCATGCAAAGACATCCAGGTTCTGTTTCAGGAATTAAACAAATTGGGTTCTCATCGGCTCCTTTAGCCCCACCCTAATTCTAAGTTCCACCTCTGGCCTATTGTCACTTAGCTTTATAGTATCGAGCTCATCACATGGGCGAGCTTGTGTCCCAGAATTACCGACCCTTGGATCCAAGGTAAAAACTTCTAACGGACGTTTCGTGCATGTGAGATACTCCGGGTTGAGTTCTGGTGACATGGCCTGGTCGCCTCGTATGGTCGCAATTCTTTGGGTAGTGGGAAACTCCATGACGTGACAAAATATCAAGATCATGGCTTTAATCTCGTACAAGATAGGTTGCCCGAGTATAGCGTTGTAAATTGAAAGTGCATCTACAATAAGAAAGTCCGCCAAAATTTTCCTTTTGTTGGGATCGTCTCCTAATTCAACAGGGAGCGTGACCTGACCCTTGGCCTCTATATGGTCTCCAGTGAAACCTTGAAGCCTGACTTCGTAGGGTCGAATATCCCCAGAGTCCACCTTCATCTGTTGGAAAGTTTCCTAATAAATAATGTTCACAGTGCTACTGTTATGGACCAGAGTCCTCTGAATTTCAACCAATGACACCGGCATGGTAATGACCACGGCTCTTGCATGGGAACGTGTTTCTCGGGTGAGTGATAGTAATCTGGGCTTTACGCACGAGACCTTGCCTCTGTCTCCTATAAGACTCCGTGCCAAGGTCTCCGCTGCTGAGCATGCGGACCTGTGTGGGAGGTCGGTTTTGCGGAGGCTAGGTTTTGAGGTCAGATAGAGGACGAGCTTGTCATTCCATCCCTTGGTGATCTGCTATGAAGTCGCCCGAGTATGCCTGTCCAATCAACCGTTTGATCTCTCGCTTTAGATGTCTGCAGTTGTATGTGCCGTGCCCCACGGCCCTGTGGTATCTATAGTATTTTGATTGGTCTGCATTTTTCACCCGCCTTCTTATGGGTTTTGCCTCAAGCAGAATCGGGCCTCCCCTTAGAAGGTTAAAGATATATTACGTGGGAACGTTAAGGACGGTAATCGGCCCAGGAATGGTGGAAGTTTTCTTATCCTTCTTCCGGCGGGAAACTTCTTTTACCCTGAACTATTCTTGTTTGAGGTCATTCAGTCATTTCCTCCATCGACCCAGCTCGTAGGTCTGTTGAGAGGTTGGCTGGTGATCTTAAAGAATTTCTTAGGGCAAGCTAATGTATGTTGGCAGGGACGAGCAAGCATTGGGCTCTCTCCCTTTTGTCTGTATTTGTTCGGTCGCTATGGTTCAAGCGACCTCAGCCTTCTAGGGACCCGTCAGGGCCAGGGACCCAATCTTGTGAAAACACTACCCCCCAACCACGCTTTCATAGGGATCAGACTCGTATTGTTGGGAAGTTGGCAGGCTATATTATTATAGCCGTCTGACTTATTCGGCGAGGGCTTTCACTTACCGCCGGAGGATCTCAGTTTCCGTGGTTGCTGGCTGCTGTAAGGGACCGGCGCCAGTCGCGCCTCGGTTCCTTTGAAACCTGAGAGGCAGTCTGACATCACTGCTTCTTGTTTTTTGGCTACGGAGGGTCTTCCAATCATTTCCTTTCAACGGGAGTTTTTTACACAGCTTTTTGTAAAGTTCCTCACAAACAGCGCCAACTTGTTGACGTCAAATTCAGCCTTCGACTCAACAAACAAGGTTTGTATTCGTGGGAAATTCGTATTTGAATCAATTTATGCAGTTAATGTATAAAAGCAAGGAATGTTTGTAATAAATAGAAGATAGTAAATGTGCCAAAGACAAAAAGAATGAGTTTTTTGGGTGTCTCCTTCTCTCTTCTCAGTTTTATTTGCCTTTATTTATAATATCATTTTGCCAGTTGTATGGCCGGCGATGATTACATGCATTTAATACTGGGCCCACAAGAATGACTTAGGGGTCATATCAACTGCGATTTGACCTTTACTTTTCGACTAATGGCTACTTAAGCCATATATGGGGCCAGAGGCCATCACTTTGTATTTAATGCTAAAGTCCCATCAGCCATAAGCGATAAGGCCCCTCACGTGGGTTCCCAAGCATATGCTTAGCTGGCATGCCCGTCAAGTCGCAACGTTCGGTTGGGGCACTGTGAGCTCATTAGCGTAGCGCCTAGACATCTTGAACTGCAAGAACACTGGAATTGAGGTTTGCCTCTTAGGTCGCTAAAACGGGCTATTTAGATCTTTTGGTCGTTTGGTGGTTAGCCTATTAAGTTGGATAAAGCGCTCGAAGCCGGTTCCCAATACCTTACAACCATTGACCGTTGTTGACTCTTGACCCTTGTTGATCTTTGCGACCTAGTGGCTATACTCTCCATTAACGAGGATGACATCTGTCAGAACAATTCTAGCTATCCAACGTTGCGAAAGTTGGAGGTACATCAAACGGATGTAAAGACTGCCTTTCTAAATGGTGATTTAGAAGAGGAAATTTACATGGAACAACCTGAAAGATTCAAAGCACCAGGGCAGGAATACAAGGTGTGTAAACTGGTGAAGTTATTGTACGGCATGAAAGAAGCACCAAAACAATGACATAAAAAGTTTGATAATGTTATGATGGAGTGTGGATTTAAAATCAATGAATGTGACAAGTATGTCTATATGAACTATACGGAAAATGGCTGTGTCATTTTGTGTCTTTATATAGATGATATGCTCATTGTTGGTAGCAATCATTAAATGATTGACTAAAGACATGTTAAAATCACGGTTTGACATGAAAGATATGGGATTGGGTGATATGATTCTTGGAGTTAAAATTTCAAGAACACATGAGGGACTTGTGTTGAGTCAATCATACTACGTGGACAAAATTCTTGAAAAATTTAACAAGGATGATTTAGGAACAGCTAGAACCCCGATAGATACAAGTTAGCATCTATCAAAGAATAGAGGTGGGGGCATTTCACAAGTTGAATATTCCAGGGTCGTTGGAGTCTTATGTACTTGATGAGTTGTAAAAGACCATATATAGTTTACGCAGTTAGTAGGCTAAGCAGGTATACGAGTAACCTGGAACTGACCATTGGAAATCGATCGAAAGAGTATGAAGGTACTTGAGATACACTCGTGATTACGGGCTACACTATACCAGATATCTGGCTGTTGTCAAGGATACAGTGATGCTAACTGGATATCTGATATAAAAAAAGTCAAAATCTACAAGTGGGTTTGTGTTTACTTTAGGAGGTGCAGCTATATCGTGGAAATCCTCTAAACAAACGGTTATGGCCAAAATCCATTATGGAGTCTAAGTCTATTGCTTTGGACAACTGTGGTGAAGAAGCAGAATGGCTACGACATTTTATAGAGGATATTCCAGAATGGCCAAAACATGTGCCTACTATTGGCATACATTGTAACAGTCAATCTGCGATTGGCAGGGCACAGAGTAATATGTATAATGGTAAGTCTAGACATATACGTCGAAGACATAATACCATTAGGCAACTAATCTTGACTGGGGTTATATATGTTGACTATGTAAGTCAAAAAATAATCTGGCGGATCCGCTAACGAAAGGCTTAAATCGAGATTTAGTGGTAAAGTCTTCAAAATGAATGGGATTAAAACCCCTAAAGATATAAGTCGATACAAATGAAACCCAACCTAATTGACTGGAGATCCCAAGATCTAGGTTCAAAAGACAATCTAATTGTAAAGACTTAGTTAACTCACTGTAGGGGTTCGAGACTTCCTTTATATAACAGTGATACGGGAAAAGTGAGGTTAAGCGGAAATGCTTTTAATGATTATTATAGGTTGAAGAGAATCATCTATGTGAGGGAGAAGTGTGGCTGCTTCAAAGGGAATTGTCTAGGGTTTACTTCTTAGAAACTCTCGCAGAACCAGGTAGATGTTTATGGTCACAAAAGAATATAACCATGGAGTCGAACTGTGTCAGGGAGAATCATGTGCTAAGTATATCAATGTTTACACAAACAACATAATAGTTCAAGGACATCGAGTCTACTGGTCAGTCAGTAAAGTAAGTATACTTTGGCAATGGAAGGTTCAAAGGGGTCGACTGTTGAACTTTATCACGTCAATTTCCATTCATGTGGGGGATTGTTGGAAAAATAGACATTTTGGACGTAGCTTTGAGTGTTATCCTATTTTTAAATTTGAGATATGAATTCAAATTTGTGTTCTCCTTGTCGAGACCTTCGAAACATATGTTTATTTGCCCAAAATGGTGGTTGGGTGAATGAGAAATTGAGTCTCAAAATTTGTCATAAGAAATACATTTAAGTGTTGGGAAAAGCTTGTCCCACATTGGAAAGGTTGTAATCCAATGACTTAGTTAAATATGTTTACATATATGTAATAGGTAAATTGTGTAGTTGAGAGGCTCTCTCTTGCATGCGCGCCCGTAGAGAGCTGCAAATCACGGATCAGAAATACACTTCAGACTATTGAACTTGTGTGTGAGCGTGACTTGCATAACAAATACCGGACTGAAAGTGGGCGCCTAATCTGACCGAGTTTTGCTAAAATAAGCTACGGGATTTTAACACTTAAACCATGTGCTGAAATGTGAAGAGTTGTGACTGTTGATGTTCCTATCATTCAACTCTATTCATTTTTTTGTCTTTTGACATGCCTTATTTTGCCTATATAAAGGACCATTTTCTGGCCTTTTAAGGGACACAAATTCTCCACATTTTCTCGTCATACACTTCTTTATCGTGATACTGTTCAGGCATATTTTCGGTTCGCCTAAGTAGGAATTCCGTTGCTCTATTCCAGCATTGTTTCCTTCAGGTCTCGACTGTTGTATCCTAAGAAACAGACGTCCAATGTTCTGGGGACGAATCTAGTTTAAGGAAACTGTGTCAAACACAGGCCTTGGTTATTTGTTTCTTCCTTATTCATTTCTATTTCTGCTGTTTCGCACTAGTATTACAGCTTCTGTTTCTGCTGTTGAAGATTCTGTTTCTATTGTTTCTTACCTGTATTGCAAATTCCATTTTCCTGTTGTTTCCTACTGGTGGTGTAGATTTTGCTAACATAGATTTCAATGCAAATAGGCTATTGGGCAAGGCCACATGTGAAAGATAAACCCACGGTTACTCTAATGGTCTCAAATCTTAACAATCGACGAGCTATATCTAAAGAAAAATAGCAGAAAGCAAAGGTTTCTTTTCGTGGGTACACTTCTGCCAAACTATAGTGGTGAATTGCCCATACACGAGGTCCAGCTACTGAGAAGGTGGTCCAGTAGCTATAGGGAGACCGACGTGGTCCCAGTGCGGCTAGCAAAGAGCGATTCTAGGGCATAGCTGAAGATTTGAGGACTGTTGACACAACTATTTGTTGAAAATTTACAAAAGGTTAAGAGTAATTGACACAGCAATTTGTTGAAAATTTGAAGCTTTTGGGTTTTGATTACTGGGAGGGGATCCTAATTTTTGGAATATAAAAAAGAACGAAGAAATAAAATGGAAGAATCGGTATGTTGTTTCAGGGAGTCGGTGAGTTACGAAGAGTAGCTATGGCGATTGTGGGTAACAAATGAAAAAAGAGAATATAAAAAGGGGCAAAATTGAAATTCAAGAAAAAGTCATCTTGGTGTACCCTGTGCTCTAGATGTTGTACAATTGGAGTTTCTACAGTGGAAATTTCAATAAGCAGCTTATATAGTATTAGGAAAATAAAGTCCCAAAAAACAAGCTCTCTATGGAAGATATGCATGTGATTGTTAAGAAATAGTGGAAGCTACGGCTTCTTTGCCACTAACAATGTGTGAGGATGAATATGATGACCAACATGATGTATCAATTAACAATAAGAAGTTTCTTATAAGTCACACTCGTCGGAATCGTAAATATTTGTCTTTATATTTTAATAATTTAAATTAAAGATAAAAATGTCACTTTAAGAGCAGAGTTGACAATTTTAGATAATGAAGTCTTTTATGCAAAGAACATTGGTACATTAAGATTGAAATCGCCAAGTTAAAAATTATAAAATCCATTTCTATACTAACACTAAACAGTAGATTCTATTTGCACAAATTGCCCTCAATTTTTGTTATCACATGTTAACAATACCACGTTTAGTATGATATGTAAACACACACAAAATAAACAAATTTAAAAAAGGGCTTTTGTTGAGGTTTATTTAGAGCATCTTTTTCCAAAGAACAATATTCTTTATTTAAAATAGTCAGTCTCTCCAATCTACCATCTAGTTAACATTTGATGTTTCCCTATAAATTGAATACATCTCACGTTATAAATATGTTAGCTAGAATGGAACTTTTTTCCCTCTAAACATTACTTAAATTTTACCTTCTCAAGACAATTATAATTGCTGGAAAACTTCCAAAAACTTCCCGGAAATCTTATTAAAATACCATACACGTCATGTGTATTTCAAGTTATGTATTCATTCATGCAATATGGATAGGAAGTTTTTAGAAGTGACTTTGATCACCTCTCAAAAGACTAAAGAAACTAGACTTTATAACTTGAATCACCTCTCGAAGACCACACACATTTTTCACACGTCACATAACTTTTTATTTACAGGTAGAACGATACGTTCTGAAGCACATTCACTTCAAAGAATTCTCAAACTGTGAAAAAAGCAACATAAGACTCCGGGCGAGCAGCACAAGGTACATAGACGTACAAAATGCGATAATGGACATGTAAAAGAATAAGAGCAGTTTTTCATTCTGCAAAATCCCCCTAACCCAAACAAAATAATCATGTAACAAATTCTATAGACCACAAAACATTTAGGATTGCATCCCCATCAAAAAAATAATATGATGTCATCAAAATACCACCCTACTAACATACATAAAATGAATCTGGTTGCATATACCCTCCATCTAACCAAATAGGAGGGATTCTAACAGATTTACCTCGTTTACTTTGAGACCCGGCACTTTCATCTGTATAAAAATGGTACGACTGCAAAAAGGACCCGCATCGAGAACAGGCATCTTCCGATGTAGAAGAGTTCGCTCTCGAGATTATGACTCGTTCCAACCGGAACCCACACTCAGGAAAAAATTGGCAGCAAATTGAGTTCCCTGCATCACATAAAGCTCATTTTTGGCAACTGCAATGTGTAGTACTCCGCGACCTGAATGAATGTTGACAAAACCAACTAACTACCAAAGCCCAAAGAAGCAACTGAAACTCCATGATTTGCAACGACCCTTGGTTTTATCTGTGCATTATTAGAATAAGCCAAAGAACTTAGACGGCAGCAAAGCCAAAAACCTTGACCCAGCATTCAAGCCCTCGAAAATCATGAAGCGGCAACCGCTGACGCTGCCTTCTCCATTTTCTGCTTTTCAATTTCGACTCGTCTTTGTTCAGCATGCTGAGCAACACCATTTGCAAGCGCTTGGTAACGGAAGTCTAGCGTCTGGTAGAGGTTCTGAAACCTCATTGGATCTGCTGCTTGCAAAGCTAAACACAAATCCCAGAAGGAAAGTCAAAACAGGAAATGTGACAGTAAAGAAATGTTTGTAGCATTAAATAGCAATAAGAGGCCAGATTTACCCTTAACAATATCCACAAAGAAAACAAAAGGATCAACATCATCTATTGGTGATTGCAATTCTTCATCATCACTAAGATCGTCATCCGTTTCATCATCATCATCGGACTCCGTTGAGCGGAAAGCCTTAGCCTGCAGCTTGATCGTTAGCTACGGTTATCTTTAGCTACGGTGAAAATTTCTAACATAAAAGATAATCTGAGTCATGAAATAAAAATACATACCTATTAATATCAAACCTTTGATCCAACGGTGTTTAAATCTATCCTAGACCATAAAGAAGAATTTTTTACATCTAACAGTGTTTATCAGGTGGGAAGGATTTTCATCTCAAAGAAGCCTTTGCATTATTAATAGCTGAGATAACTATGGATCAATTTTCAACCTTGCTCTGGAATTCATAATAAATATATATATAATAGTATTATATTTTCATTTATTACTACTACATTTGAATTTCAGCATTAATTAACGAACACAGAAAATTTTCACCAAAGTAAAACCCACCCGAGCAGCTAACTTTTGGAGTTTCAAGCTGTCAGCTTCATCACCATCCTCGTCGTCAACCCCCATTTCTTTGTCAAACTCATCTTCCTCATCCTCATCATCACTTCGAAAATTATCCATATCATCATCATCTTCGGCCTCCTCCTTTGCATTCTCTATACACCCAACAACAAAAAACACAAGGTCATGAAAGAACATAAGATAGGAGGATAAATGAAATTTTGGCAAAAATAACATAAAACTGAGCACGTGATAAGGTGAATAGATGCAACAACCTGCTACTTGATCCTTATAGGCAACAAGCAGGTCAAGGGTAGATTTGAAAACACGTTCTAGTGCCTCTCCTGGCAACTGATCGGTAGGAAGAGGGATCAATGACGTTAAGCCCAAGCAGCACACCTTTTTATCATGTTCCCTGCAACATTGACATGAAATGAATCATTAAGCAAGCCTTTCAGGGAAGAAAGGGAGGGAAATAGCAGAACTCTAAGAAAGTGTTCACCTTTTAAAATTAGCCGCTGCTCCACTTTTCCTTTTTTGCCCCAACATTTGGAACCAAAGGTTAAACACTTCCGTTGCAATATTAAGCTTTTGCAGTACATTGAGCGCCAATGATGCATTATAGTATAGAGCATCAGCAACCTGAAGAAAATCGGTGATCATTCATGCCTCATTTTGCAAATGTTGAACCAGAAGCAATCTCTATTAGTGACCCAAAAGTTTTACAAAAAAGCAAAAAAGGCCCATGTTAGGCAGGTTTTTGACTATGAACAGAATATGCATATATGGAAATGAGAGACGGAGATATTGGTAGTACTTATGGGTCCAAAAGGAACGTGTGCGCGTACATAGCAAACTGGGGCTTCAGAAAGAAGCAAATAAGTATCCATCCACAATAGCAGCAATATTCTCAGTTCCTTGAATTCACCCTGAACCCCAATAGGTTCACAAAAGTAGCAGAAAGAAAAGAAGGAATGAAAGAAGAAAACTATCATGCAAAGATATATTCCAGAAGATTGAACAATTCTCACATGGGACTATATTTGAACAATCACTTTATTATTCTAAGATTGAACAATTCTCACATGGGACTATATTTGAACAATCACTTTATTATTCTAAATTCCTTCACCACCCATTCATAAGATGAAAACTGGTAAGAAATTTACAAGAATGGATGTTCGAGTTAGTTGTCCTGCTACCTGTATGTCTCGCTCAATCTTGAAGTTCAATTCGATGGTAACCAAAAGAAATCAAGTGTGTTTCGGAAGAAAGTATATTCAAAATGATTAGTTCTTTTTGAAATCAAATAGAACCCCCTTCCAAGCAGTACTACACTTATTGCTATTGCCAGGATGTGAGCCTTGACAGGCTGAAAAAGTAATGGAGACTTATCGAGTTCTTTACCACTTCTATCAACAAACACTTGAGGTAAGGTTTCTCTGTGCGACGCAGACGCTCAACAGTTATTCTAATATAAGGCTCAACCCAGTGATCAACCTGCCCCCTGCAGTTCTGGAATACCACTTGAATGAGCTTAGGTGCCGGCTCAATGTCACCATCCTCCAAGTTCTTATCGCCCATGATCTAAAAGATAACGAACAAGAAATTAAATTAATCTGAAAACTATTATCTATCTCCCCCAGATGCCAACTTGTAAAGATGAAATTAACTCACAGATGAAATCATGTTCCAAAGGCTTTGCTGGTAGTCAGGTTCCTTGCATGTGAGGAAGTGCACTGTACTTCTGGATATATAGTTATCCAATGGCACCAATATATCTGCCAATATTCAACATCAACCATGAGACGGGAGAGAAAATTTAAATGCAATCCAATAAGCTATGATTAATGAGTGATGATACCGTGGGGAAAAGATATTTCTACAACACTTAACCTTTTATATATAAAAGATGGTGATAGAAAGATAAAAGTAATAGCTCCCCATAAACATGTCAGTGCTACTGTGTATTGTCATAAAATGTGCATCACTAAATTCACAAGCAATCAGCTAATTAGATTAAATCCATTGCAGTATACTAACAGACAGAAAGAGAGAAAATATCAAGTACGCCAATAATTCTCTAGAATATCCATTAGCTGATTATCTAGAAGACTTCTTTAATATTTATATTTTTAACATTGATATGTACTAGAGCATTAGAATTTGCTAGGATATCACTAATTTGACAACTTTGTATTTGCAAATCCATGTCTCTTAAAGATTATAAGCTAACTCAGAAAGCAGCCAAAGACATTCACAAGTCCTTTACTCATCAACACCGAAAGAACACTAATTTGCAGATAGATGAGATGGAGGAAACAATAAAAAACAAATACAATAAATAGGATAAGAAACTAACTCCAAATTGTCATATCAAATATATATTCTGAAAAAAGCAAACGTACTCAGACAGGTGATAGACTTTAACTGGATCAGAATCAGATTCATTATGGAAACCAAGAGTATAAGGCCAAGGAATAACTTCTACCATGATGCGGCACACTAATAGATAGAGTACAAAAAGAGGGGGGCAAATTAAGTTGGAACGTAAAGGTGGACAAGAAAAATCTTCCAGTTACAACATGTCAAGTAATTGTGAAGGCACATACTTGGGAAGAAATCAATTGCCCAATCAGCCAAAGCTTCCATCATTAACGGCCAAAGACTCCACATATCCATGGATATCGTTGGTGAGAAAAATGTCATATATGACACAATCTCCAAAACCTCCTCGAAGACCTCTGCAAAATCATGCATTTTCAATAAAATGATATCAGAACTTGTCCATATAAGCTATTCTTGTCAAATTGATCCAATGGATTTCAGCTAAAAGCTTTCCCATGACACAAAAACACCCGTTTAGTTAACCCCACCCAAGGATAGTAACTATCAGGTTTGGATGAGAAGTCTCCCGTCAAAGGGTGTACATGTCTATTAATTTGAGATAGGACATTCATATTCAACTTAATTAATAAATCAACCATACATCCTTGCAGGAGAGATTAATAGCTACCAGGAACCATCCGTTTAATATCTTTCACTTTTACATGGACTTGCAACTTCTCATGTAATTCATTAGCAGAAACGAAGGTAAGAAAGATGAAATCCATTATGAATGAAATGCTCAAAACAAGTCATTAGTAATTCTTAAATTTCAAAAAGACAAATACCTTGCCCATCAGTTGTTAGCATTCTACGCATTATAGGGAGTAGAGTTGGTTCAATGTGCACAAAAAGATGAGGGAGCCTGCTGACTGACTCAAGGATTGTACTTATAGCACGCAAACAACCAACTGCAGCTAAAGCACCAGGATCATCACCTTCCTCATCTGCTTCCGCAGTGTTCATACACTTCCAAAACGCAGCAGCCTGAGATACAATACATGACTCAGTAGATGGGTTAGAAATTCGCAACAAAAAATTCCTGGCACAGAAACTCCAAGGCTCACCAAATTCTGGCATAATCCAAGAGCATAAGGAGCCATCTCTTCTCCAAACTTATCCACTATTGTCTCAAGAGTAAATACAAGATCTTCATTCTCAACTTCATTCATTAGTTTGAAGAACTCTAGAAGAGGACATCGCAAGGGAAATAAAATCAGCAGGAGAGCTGCAGCTTGACTTTGTATTTGTGTGCACGAGCATGTGTGTCTTTCTTTTTTTTTTCCCTTCTTTTTTTAAAATTTTTTTTTTGGGGTGGGGGTGTTGGGGTGGGTTTAGTAGAACACCATAAATTACATACCATCAAGTAACTGGGGAAGAATTGGTCGGATTTCACCCAAATCTGCAAAAGAAAATTATGGAGATCTTGGGTGAGAATCTGCATTTCCAATTTACACAGTAGACATTAACAATGATACACCGAAAATTCTACCTTTGCAGGCTTCAACAAAAGAGCGTAACGCAAAAACAGAATCAACACGGACAGGTAGTTGTGGATCCCGCATCCCAGCAACAACACTGTGCAATGCTTTGCGAAAGTTATTTGGATCTGAGAAGTTAACATGTGCATATTGCCCTGAAACCCATGCCGCCTAATATAATATTCAAAAAAATTGGAGCAAGGGCAAGTGTGTAAGCTCACAACTCCAAGAAGTCAAATAAAGAAAGAAGACTAAAGTAGCTGACCAAAGAATAGTAACAAATCCAATCAATAAATATTTCTCACAGAGTCATTTATGGATGTTTGCTCAGGAAAAAACAAAGTAAAATGAGATGTATCTAACAAAAACTCTAAGCTTTTATACACAAAGGAAATGATATTGGCATCAGAGGAAAAAATCCTGATAATCGGAACAGAAAGGTTTTGGCATGTTAAATTGCATACCAAGAAGTAATCAAAGCAAAGATGATCCCAATAAGGAGAAACTCACTTTGGCTCTAAGATGCCCCACGGGACTGTTGAATTCAGGGAAAACATACTGCACGAGCATACGCTCAAGCTCTGACTTGTAAGGATCAGTCTGCTTCAATTTATCACACAATGCTCCAATGGCAAGAAGCGCACCGTCTTTTTGCCTATAGGGCTTATATTCCGGGGGTGTCTCGTCATATCTGTAGGTGGATAAAATGAAGTTAACAATCATTCAGAGATATAATTGTGGGAATTTACATATAGAATCCGCTAAGACACGTACCTCTTAAAAATCTCCACAATGAATAATATAAACTTTTGCAGATTCTCTTTGCCACGCTTTCTTACCAACTCACTCACAAAATCCATTGCAGCAGTTCTAGGACTATATAAATCCTCAATTATATCTGCAGTAACAGAATAACTAAATGAAATATTCAACCCAGATTGGGATTAGAAATCAATGGAAATAACACTAAGTTCAGATTCAAGAAAAAAAAAGGCACTGAGACACACCATATCCCTTCCTCACATACTCGTGCGGGTCTTCATCCCAGAGCTTTTGATCATTGTCATTGAAGCACATGAGAGGAAAGATAATCTCAAACAGAAGAACATCAAGTCTTGGTTGCAGATGACTGTACATGTTGCTTTTTGAGATACTATATGATTAAAAAAATTGAATCAGGTCAAGAGCATCAGCTAAGACCTTTCTTTGGAGCTTTATAAAAGTAAAAATTTATCAAATCAATATCAACCACATTCTCCACAAAAAACAAATTTTCTCTCAATAAGCTTTCTTTGCATTCCCACTGCCTATTCTCTTATAAATCCAAATGTCCTTTACATAAAGCTCCCAAGAACAAGCTCTAAGTTGTTACAATAAAACCAACATACAAAAAAAAAAATTCATTAGCAGAAAGTGGACTGATGCTAGTCATGGCTCAATGCCTTTGAAAAGGATATTCAAAACAAGAAACACGATATGCACATAGGGCATCAACAATCCATCCACAAAATTCCAGAACTCAAAAATCATTTAAATTTTTTACCATTTGCAGAAGAATAAGAATCATTTTCCGCAATCTGCATGACAGAAGAGCAAATGAAATTGACTTTCTTCTCACTTAAACCATTTTTCAGCCACACATTCACCCATTAAAATAATCTTGCACATAAGTTCAGGACTTTCCCTTTCTTTCCAAGGACTCAATCTCCCAAAAAATCACCTTTCACAAAATCAATTCTCCAAAAATCAAAACCATATCCCCCAGTAATAAATTTCATTCCCATAGTCAACAGAATAAATATTCAGTTCTAGAATACAGACAACCAACTTCCAGATGATGCTAGACTCATCATCAACATATTCCTGTTACTGGGGATAAAGTGAAAAATAATATATGGTGCGGGTATTGGTGCATGCAACACAATCATTACTTACAGAAGGTCTAAAATCAAACAGACTAAAGGGGTGCTCAATTCTTCATCATTTTTCCCATTATAATTCTACCAATTACTTGATTTGACAACTAATCAATCACAACCACACATTTCATGGGGCCACCAAAATGTTCATAACTCAAATTATGCCCATTAGAAAAGGCAACGAGAATGAAACACCCATTAAATCGTAGTTCAGATGATATATCACATAAGAATGATATTCAGAGTCTAGGATTTTTTCCTTCAGAATATCAACGGTAATATGCCAAATCACATTTCTAGAAAAATAAAATCATGAAGATAATGTACTATAAGGATGATGAAAAATTATAAAAAATGTAAGATAAAGAACACTGACAGAAAGAGAACCCTGCACAAAAAATGAAGATGCTTTTTCAGAAGAGAAATGAACAACAAACCAAATGTTCTGTCATATTGAAACAACTTGATTTCATTCCTACACATGTGAGTTTAAGAATAGCTTCAAGTCCAGTTAAATCTTACTCTTACTAAAGATATTAAGCCATCCAGATGTTTTTATAAATTTTATGTTGTTCAATTCCCCCTCAATCTCATTATTTCAAGCTGTGGACTAATAAATGGAATAGATACTGCCATCCTCCATGTCATAAGCCTTCACCATGAGTCAATTTGAATTTAGAGCTTTTTTTTATTCTATTTATCAAAACACATTACAATCCCACTTACCTCTGATTTGACAACTGCCCATTTATAACCACAAATTTCAAACTTCCATTAAATACACACAACTCATTTCACCTCATTATAATTTCTCTTTATAATTCAAATTAAATAATGAGAATCAAACAGCCACTTAGATCACTAGGCATTAGAAAATGGAAGACACTCATTTTCTTTATTCACTAAGATGCATTTGAAACTGAACAACAGGATTGCAAAGAAATACACATAGATGCACAAATCTAATAATTAAAACAAGAAGAAGGGAACTCATACTGCACCAACCTGTTACTCAGATATTGCAAAATAAGATTGATTACTCTGTCTGGTAAATAGCCACCAGCACGAATTACATTCAACAAATTTAGGTGGCATTCCAAAATTTTTCCTGCATAATTTTTTTGGAACATTTGTGCAAAAGCTTTGTTATCTGGGTTCTGAAGCTTCAGGTCTCCAAAGCTGGGATGAAACAAGGATGAGAAAATGGAAAATCAGAATCAACCTTATTTAGGTATAGAATTGATTCAAACTAAAGGAAAAGGTATATTTTTTCAAGATACCGTGTATACAGGCGGTTTAGTATGTGGACAGTCCACTTCTTCACCTTCCACCAGCCCCATGATTTCCTCAGGTCGGGATCGGTTGGTTGACCTTCTAACGGAACAGGCCTCTCCAGTATATTCAAAAAAAGAACCATCCAAGCATTAAACACAGCTGAATCAAACAACTGCTTGGGAATCTCCAACTGAAAGACACAAAAAAGCAAATAAACTTAACAAGAAAAATATTTCATTGCTGCAGGAACCAGATTAACAAAATTATTAGGAACCAGCAGCAGATTTAATGTAATATAATACATTATATTCCAAGAAAAATTATGTAGTGGGTGTTTGATTCTCATTATTATTTCAAATTAGAATGGGAAAATTATACTGAAGTAGAATGAGCGGTGGAGATTTAATGGGTCTGTGAAAAGCTTGGTAGAGATTGAGTAGTTGTCAACTCAAGAGTAGGTAAGACTATAATGAGGGAAGGATAACGAGAATCAAACACTCTTTATTACTTGATAAGTGTGCCAATGATTTTAATTCATAAAAAGATGAAAATCAAAAGTAAAACTCCCGGGAACTTTGAGTTACAAACCAAAAGGTGGTTATTTTGCGCATTAAGGATTTCTCAAGCAGGGATTGATGAGGCACATCTTGCAAAACCACGAAATGCTTCTCTGGTAACATATTCTTTTATTAATGGATTTTGTTGTCTAAAGATGTTATGAGAACAAATTGAAGAAACAAATTATCCACACAACACTCAACCCCATATCAAACCACACATATTTGAAAGGGAAGACAAGCTTTGAAATTAGTGACATAGACATACATAGATAGAAGACCAGAATATTTTGCAAATCAGCTTGATCAAATCGGCAACTTCAATAGAAGGATTTGCTATCTGTACAAGCCGGTTAAAAATGTTCAGCAGATGAGGAAATGTTTCCTCAACAATATGATGAACTGGTACTCTCTCCTCATCTGATTTGAACCTGACATGATAAAAGATCACAAGAAAATTACTTCATTAGATATTGACTGTAGATAAGGATCAATCTAGGAAGATGCCATAAATAGTAAATTTCTTTTCTTAGAACTTGTTTGATACCCATTATAATTTCACCACTGATATGACCATTGATTCTATAACTAATCAACTATCACACATTTCAAACTTCAATTAAATCTCCACCACTCGTTTCAACTCATTATTATTTCCCATTATAATTTAACTCTCATAATCAGTGAATCAAACAAGTACTTACTCACAAAACCATGCAGTTTTTCTTCGTTTTCCATAGCCATAATACTAGGGAGGAACCCTATTTAGGATGTCTTAACATGAGTTTAAAGGAGTTTCAGAACAATTCAGAACTGATGTTTGTGGGTGTGTAATAAACAATAATGCATAAAACAGAAACATGGGGTTCTACTTATTTTTCATTTCCTAACTCCCTAGATGATGGAGACTACAAAAATGAAAAGTAAGGAAATAGTAACACATGGCAAGCCAGGTTGATGACAAGAATCGGCATTAACAAATTGTCAATAGGCACCAAAAACCACAAACAGGTAATAGAAAATAAATTTTTTTATGTATGCATATGTTCAATCAGTCTATTAACTTTGCTTGCTTGAAGGGCTTAGCCTTTGCATCTGACAGAGAGATAAAAGCAATAGGCCCCGAAATATCTAATTAAAACTAAAATTAATGAGTTCAAAGGTATCATGAAAATAGTAGGGACCTACAAGTCCTAGAGACTACTTTTTCTCGTCCTGGAGACCAAATGAAAAACAATTCTACAGCTATACATGTGTCATAAATGAGTATTGATATGTCATTTATTTCTCCAAGTCTTCATAAGGCCTCATCTTTTGAGGGCACAAAACCAAATTATTTTAATTCAAGCCATGAGAAAGCTGTGACTTGTTAAAGGCATAATGGATAGCCAAATAAACATGAGAATAAATAAAATATAGATTTATAAGGAAAACTCCATGGATATATTTATTGAAGAAAAAGGAAGAGGAAAAATGCTGATAAAATGTTACAGATTGCAGGAACATAGAAGAGTAGAGTGCAAAAGAAGAATGACAGCATTTATTCGAACAAGAATACAGCCAAGATGGCTATCTGAGCACCCTAATGCTAGGGTCACATCTATGTAATTATTTCAGATAGGAATGATCCTTAGTTCCTTGTTTTTTTAATTCATCATCCTTTATTATTATTATTGTTGTTGTTCTTATTATTAAGAGAGTAACTTAAAACTCTAGGGCATGCAAAAGATGCAAAAATTCAAGATGGCTGCCTGTTTCCATGAACTTACTCATATTTTCTGGAAAGAATCCTCAGGACAAACAACGCCCCATAAACTTGCTGATCCTGTAAATTATGTTTCACCCAATGCAAAAGAGTTGGCCATTGCTCTGGGTAGTCTGCATGAATAATCGACTTCAAGCACTCTCCAAGCTGTGCCCTGTTTACAAACATATGAAATTAAGTTGGTCAAAACAATTAAATGCTTAATAAAAAATCTAAGTTTATTCAAACCAATAGAGACAATCAGCAAAATGTAAAAAGAATGTTTCATGTTATGTGAGAGAGAAAAATCTTCACAAACACAAGAAGGGGGTAAGCATTACTAATATGCCAATACAAATGATTTTCCACCAAAAAAAAAAGGAGTAAAGACAAGCAGACAGATATAAGTACCTCAAAAGTGGAGGAACTTGGGCAACAAAGTTAAGCATGTTCTGTCGCACCACTTCCTTATCACTAGCAGAGATCTTTGATTGCTCGCCTATTACAACAAAAGATAAATAAATAAGTACATGAAAAAACATATCTAAAATATTTTTGACAGGTTAAAATACAAGTACAGAAACTCGATCTTTAGCGGCCTAGAACATGTTTTGTTTCAAATTCATCCCCCAAAAAAATGTGCCCAACAATGGCCTTTCCCAGGCCAAATAAATGGAATGCAATGAATAAGCATGGAAAGGCTTGATGAATACTACCATAGGAGAGAACCACAAAACATGATTTGTTAATTGAATGACCCAAATCTCTAGATTGCTAATTATTTCAAAACTAAAATAAAATTCCAAAATATGAATCCATAACTGTTAATTTTTGTTATATTAGTGTTATTAAATACCATTATGGCAACCCAACTCTTGTAGTACGAAAACACGTGTACGAATTCAAACATAAACTCACCAGGATCATGTGGCGACCAGTTCTTCGCAATGAAATTCTTAAAATGTATGCTGGCCACCTGCCGCACTGCCAGGTCAACGTTCCCATCTACTATGATCTGAAGCAGCCTCACCAAATGCTGGGGGGCATATTGAAACTGCACAACCATTCAAAAAATACCAACTTCAAATCCGACCATTAAAAATTTCACCTCTTCAAACAAAAATTCAAACCGATAAACTCTCAATCTGTACCCTCATATTTTCAATTTCGTTTATTTTGATAGGTACACTTTATTTACTACTTACAGTAAGAAAGAAAATCCACTCCCCTGATCGAGCTGCATCCACTTTTAGAATAATTAAAAAAGAAAGAAATCCTTAAAAACGCATAACTAGTAAAAGTACCTGATTGAGACTTTCTTCAGCAGCTTTCCGCTCACTGGGATTGGGGCTGAGTGCACCTTGCAAAATAATAGCCAAATTCTGAAGATCCATAACTCAAATTATTCGATAAAAAAACTTCTTATTTATCCGATGATGGAATTGAATCTAAAAAGCCTGAAAAGAGAGAAATTGAGGTATAATTCACTTTCTCTCTCTAGGGTTTAGAGAGAGAGAGAAGGGAGAAGGAGATGGTTGCGGAGAGAGACAGCGAAGAATGTGTGTATTTAAATGGTTAGGGTTTAGAAGAGAGTGAAATGTAGAGAGAGAGAGAGAGAGAGGGGAGAAATAAAAAAGAAAATATAAATAAAAATAAATAAATAAATACTAATACGAAAATTATCGGGTGAGTATAGCAAGTGAGAGTCGCTAAACTAAGCGCGGTTCAGCTGTTGGAGTGACGTCGAGAGTGCGCACCACGCGCCACTGTAGAAGATTCGTTTGCTGGTATTGGTAGTTTATCATTGGGCTCCGGACTCTAGGCAGTGTCTGGCAGGCCACAGGGCCATCCCGCATGAGAGCATCTTCAATGCTCATTGTACTTCACCAAAGTCTTCTATGAGAGAGACATTCACAAAAAATTTAAACAGTTTGATATATTTCCTATTTTATTTTAATTTTATTTTTCTTTTAATTATTTTTCTCTTATTTACACTATTTTTTTCTCATTTTCCTCCCTCGTATCATGTGTAAGGTCTAAATCTAGACCTCCATCCAATACTTCAATACTACTATTTAATCATTATTTTTAAATTTCTATATATCTCTCTCTTCTTTTTCACTTTTCCCTCTCTCTTTTTTTCTTCACATCTTTCCACCAACATTCAATTAAAATAATCAACTTCTCTCTAATTCTCTCATCTACACCACCCAAAACTTAGACTACCCCATTGAAAATGCTCTAGACGGGTTTTGAGATGGATTGAGTGTGACGATTTAAGGGTTAAAAGTTGAAATATGTTACGCGGGACTTGTGTTCATTGTAAAATTGATTGATCTACGCCTTCGCCTTTTTTGGATCAATTCACACTTTTTGAGAGTAATTTTTGTTATAGATAAAGTTGAATTTTACTAGATTTTCACCCGTGCGTTGCACGGGAAGAAACCATCTCAGATTATATATATATATAACTTTAAATACGAAAACTTAAATAATTTTCTATTATCCGTAAAGAATCATAATCTAACGAATTGATTATATTGAACTTGATGTTGCGATCACTTTACTAATATGGTATTATCCTAATATAAACGATAACCAGTCTGTCAAGACCCACCCTCGTGGTATGTTAAATTCTCACACTCTTGATCAAGGGATTCTCCACGCCTATAATCCCTTTATATACTCAAAAATAAATACAATCAATTATTTTTACTTTGGAATAATCATATGTCATAATTAAATTTAGATTTATAACCAATCTCTATTTTAAAAAAAAAAATTAAATTAATTTTATTGCAACTTGATCGAGAACCAAATTCAATATAATTGTGCACATTATTTTCTTTTATTGTATATGATTAATTAATAAATATACATTCTTTACTTTTTCTTTCTTTTTTTTTTAACAGAAGATAAAAAGATTTAACACGAAGGCATGGGAGGTAGGAAAGTAAATAGAGTCAAATAAAGAGATTATACGTGCAAAGATATTGGATTTTTTACAAATTAATTAATCTATATCTGAATTCTGTAACATAAATGTAATTAAAAAAGGAAAAAACCATTATAATAAAAAGAAGAAAAGGTATAAGAGGCAAAAACAGGTGAGAGTTGATAAAAATAATCCTTACTCACTTCATATACATCATTGTGAAATTCAAATCAACAAAAATATCATCCATTAGAGAAATAAATATGCCTAAAATACAATTACAATAAAAACTATAAATACACACAACTACAACTATTACAAGAAAACTAATATGTAGACTCCTATTAACTACCCTAAGTTCAAAACACATCCCAACAACAAAAAATAGGGAGAAAAAAATGGACAATTACAATTTTCCTTCAAAATGTAA
>CAVNYN010286573.1:0-22200 GCA_963692815.1 Nyctanthes arbor-tristis | reverse complement strand
GTTATATTGTTTGAGGATAATATGGTTTAGTGGGGGTTTATTGTTGCTCTATGTTTTGTTTTTAGACATACTTATGTATTTGGATATTTTTCTGTACAAAATTAAAGTATTCAATTACTATTATGTTATATATTATGTTCATTATTGATCTCATCAAGGAATAAAGTAAGATCAGTTGGAAATAAACATGATTAGATCACACTGCATGCAATTTCCATGCGATGCATCCATGATTGATCTATGTCATTGTATTGGTATACGTGACCATTGATGGGTTTAGTCACGTTCTAAATCGTGACAAAGACCTCTTTGATCCTATATCAGTATGATCAATGGATGAGATTGTTTGGAAATACCCTAACTGTGATATAGCCAGTTTTGTAGCTCATAAGGTTAAGCACATTTCTTGGATTACATATGTCGCCCAGTGGGAGATTGTTGGATAAAATTCAACATGTGGGGCCACACCTGTAATATTAATATGCAGTTCTATCTTAAAGTGTAGCCAATTAAAGGTGATCTATGAAGTTTTATGGCTACTGGGTATTAAACTGTCATAGAATTAATGTGTAGAGATCGGTTTTGTTTTTCTAAATTACTGAAGGGGCTGATTTGGAAAGACTGTAAAGTTTAGTTTGTATATATAGGTCATGGTCCCCGATTAAACGTAGGGTTTTCCGTTTTCTTTGCCTCCCCATCAACAGAGAGAATTCATAAGGAACTTCGAATCAATTGGAAGATCATAACTTGTCAGATCAAGAAACCAATGGATTCAGGTACGCTTCCGTAATCTTTCATTGTATTCTCTTTGATTCAACATGGGATTTAGAAATCATGTCTGGGGTTTTAGATTCAATTACGGTTTTACATGATTTCACTTCGGTAATTTATTCTACACCCAATCCATCACCTTTGGTGCATTGGATTCATTTCTTACCATACATTGTTTCAATTTCTTAGGTTGTGGATAATGCGTTGGGGTGGCGGTCGGTGGTGGGTGTACGTACTTGTTATTGTTAAGTGTTAACTTCGAGTGTAGATAGCTTTCCCACAGATATATAAAAACAAGATTTCAACAGAATTCGCTTAATATATACTCGTTATCTCCAGCTCTTGTTATTGCTGGCAAGAAACAAGATTTGAACGTGACTGAATCCTCAATGAATTGGGAGGGTGGGGTGCTTTTCTTTTTAATTTTATATTCTTTTCTTATTTTTTAGAACTTTTTTTTTTGTTGTCGAGTTTCCTCTGGACTTTTATAGTATAAATCAAAATTTTGGTCAAAAATTCAAACTTCAACACTAATCACATATTCTCCCTAAAAAATAATTTTCACACTTCCCAAAAGCTTAAATTTAAAGAAATAAGGATATAAAAGTCATTTTATTGGAGATTTGATGAAATTATGAATGAAGAGTTCTTAAATTTTCAAAAACTTTCTGAAAGTTTTGTTAAAAAAAACTTCTTACTCGTATGGTATGTATAGATATGTGCCTTGTAGATTTGATATACAGGTGGCGTGTATTTATATACATTATATGGGTGGAAAGTCTTTTAACAAAACTCTCAATAAGTTTTTGAAAATTTTCCTATTAATGAAATCTATCAACAACGACCTTATGTTAAAATTTATGAGAGGTTAAGGCTCCACGACATTAAAAATAAGAGTTAAGGACCCAACTTATATAAAAGGCAAAAAGTGGGAACCATACTTGAAATTAACCCTTAATTTTATGCTCAAGACCGGTAAACCAATATCATACTGTTGTGATGGAATTAATGTTTAATAATTGTGTGTTTTTCAGAAACTTTATTAAGAGATTGAAGAAAGCAAAGGATGGGGACCAAAATTATTGGCGGATTGGTGGCAAAGTCAAATGTCGTGAATTGGCGACACCATACGGGGAGGGTAATTAATTTCCGCTTTCTCACATGTACTCCTTCCGTTTCAAAATATTATATTCTGATTACTTTACTTTTGTTTTTTTGACCAAAAGATTACTTTACTTTTTCCAAAGGATACTAACTATGGAAAATTTTAAAGCACTTTTCAAAAATTTTATTAAAAAACTTTTCATCTTATATGGTGTCTTGGATACACTTTACTTATATTTTAAATTTAAATTATGTATATTTTAAATTTACAGCATGCATTCATGTATATCATACGAGAGTGAAGTTTTTAATCAAAGTGTTTGAAATGGACTCTACTAATTATATTGAAAAGACACATTTTATAATTTGTATTCTTAATTTACCCTTTATTTGATAAGTGTTATTCAAAATTGATAAATAATGGATATAGATTAACAAAATATTAAATGCTAAGATATTTTTGTGAATTTTCAAATCATTATGTCATTTCTCATTTCCGATAATATGTGAGATAATAATCAGTTTCTTATTTTTCTAAGTCTTTAATTCGATATTGAACTAGTAATATCTTATTAATAGAGTGGCTATACGACAAATAAATAAAAGTTTAGTGATGTTATTGGTTGACAATTAAAATTTAAGTAATCTAATTTGTTATTAAATTAAAATTAAGTTATCTATTAGCAAGTAAAGTGAAAGTTGAGTCACCTATGATATAATTAACTTTTCTATGATTGATAACTTTTCAAGAAAAGGTACCCACTAACAGAATTTCTTTCCCCTAAAGTAGATTCATACTTTTATGGATATGTATGAGAATGTGAAGCACACGAGTTTGTATTCTAAGTGCCCCCTCCCCCCTCTTCTGAAGAACCTCTACCATAGTGTCATTATATCACTGTACAGTTGAATTGCCAAGTTTGTGATGAATTGATGTGGTTTGTCTACACTAACAACATTAGAATATCAAATTAGAATGAAGAAAGGGACGAATAACAAAATGAACTTTAAGATGATCAAATTGATAAATAACCTTTTTCACTTAGTAGATATATATATATATATATATGCGGTCTCCAGACACAAAAAAGGTGTCGCGTTATGTAACATTCGAGAAAATATGGCTAACCTCGGATTAAATTGTAATAATAATAATAATAATAATAATAATAATAATAATAATTGCTCAGGGAGGTGGTCCAACTAATAAGTTATTATTATAAAACAAAACCTAGCTTTATGACGGGAGAGGGTACGTCCCAGCTGGTGCGGTGGAGTGGGGAGCATCTGATTAGCAATGCATTTAGGATAGTGAGAAAGAATGGTCTTTTTCTGCGTTTACTTCTTCTGTCTGTCTTTCATGTGTTGGAATTACACTCAATCCCCCGTGAACCAGGTTACCCACTCAACGAGGCCCCCCAAACCCTCTTTTTTAATAAACTGTACTTTTTATGTGTCATAAAACTAGAAATGATATAGCTTTAGACGTCTGGTATTGTAACGGTATATGTGGAATAACATCAGCCCCTAATATGAGCACATAATCACGTCCACACATCACATCAATAGTTGATATATATTATACCACACCATTTGTTCGGTGTTATAATAGTGTTAGACATCTAGTACTACATAAAACTACTAATGCATCTTCGGCCAATTTACCTAATTGTACATTCCAAGGATGTTTTTGTCATGTCACTTGTTTCTTCACATGATCAAATAAAAGACTTTGATCATGCACTTAGAGAGTATAACTAATTTATTATAAGTCATACAATTTTCATAAATAACTGGCAATCAAAATTGAAATTAATTGAATTGTATTGTCATGATGCACAACTTTCATAAGCGGCGTATCTTATAGATTTAATTACTAAGAATCAAGACGTACCCATAATGAACATTATAAAAATATTTACCACTATTGATATTTTACTGGAGGAATTTTATTTTGCTTACACACATGCATGTTATTATATATGCGTGTATATGTGTCCAACATTTAAGCTCCAAGTACCCACACTTATAGCCTAAATGAGTGTCACGTATTACACACATACATAATAAGATGCCCGCGCCAGCAAAATAAAATTTCTCTATTTTACCAAGTACCCAATGATATAACTTATTGAAGGTGTGCATTTTTTACACTTGGCTTTTGGAAATTTCCAAGAGATTTTATTATAAACAGGGGAAAGACGTGTTATTATTTTTCACAAGAGAAACATATGTATGGATTGTGGGGGAAAAGAGAGAGTGGGTGCATGTGATGGGGTCATTTCTGGAACCACCTCCGAGTGGCATCGCCTTTATGACTTGATTTGTCTGTTTTTACAGAGCCCTCTTTCTTTCTCCATCCTTTATTTATCCTCCCTCTCCACCTTCCCCTCACACAACAGCGCCCCCCCCCCTTCTCTCTCTCTCTCTCTCTCGGAAAATCTTGATTTCAGGCCATGGAGAAAGAAAGATGAAGGAAAGCTTTCTTTTTGAGGGGAATGTTGTCTGGCTCGAGGCCACCAACAAGATCCATCCTTATTAGATCAATTGGTTAATTTGTAAATATCCTATCTTTATGTATCCTTAATTGGTCTTATGTTAGTGTCGTCGGACCAGGCTTCATTCCCCCCAATTCTTGCTTCCTCTCGCCGCTGATGATGTCTTAATTGGTGGTATTTCATAAAAAAGCTCTACCATTTTTACTCACACAAGATTGATTAATTAATTGATTCTAGATCATGAGATTTTTATAGGTGGGTTTTTTGACTGGTCAGATGAATTTGTAGACCGTTAGCCATGCAGAAGCAGATTGATGTCATGATTAAAGATTTTGACCTGCGTTTTTTTTCCCTCCCTCCCACAAAAGAATAGGGTATGATAGATTCATTTTATCATCATTACTGGTCATGTTTTTGTATGCAGATTACCTTTTTTTTTTTTGGTGTGTTTGTGCTCTTTTGAAGCCATTTTTGTCAGGCCATCATTATGCTGATTCTACTCATGATGAGAATTTTATCTGATCTGCCTTTCTTTCCTGGTTATCTTCACTGCTTTATAAAGTAAAGCTATCATTACCATCGTCATATTCTCATGGGCTTTTGGTCATTATTAGGGTTTCAATTTGCATTAGAATGAATTCATTTCAAAGACGAATCCAAAAGCTCTAAAGTATAGATCTACACATGAGGAAAAGAAGTTCACACGAATTGTCCTTATTTTTGGTTAACTTGTGAGAGAACGGTTCAAATAGCAGTTACAGAGTAGGATGTTATTATCAGCGTAAGAAGATATACGTTGTAAAGTCGGCATTGTTTCTTGAATACTTACATCTTCTTCTAGGTTAAAATTAATTGGGATGAATGAGCATTACTTTTGTGTTTAATATAATATAAAATTTGAATTCCTGTAAATATGGTTCTGCTTGTGAAGAATAAGCAAGTATGTGGTTTCTTGTGCATAAAAGAGAGTCCCATTTTTATTAATTTCCTTTTCTTGATAGCATGCACAAGGCCCTGGGAATGAGGCAGCCAGCATCATGTCATCCGAATATCCAATGTGTAATCACAATAATATCATATTGGATGGTGTCAGACATGTCCACAAGTAATATTTATTGCTAATCTCAAATTCTATGTATTTTGGGTGCAGGTTTTTCAGCCACTCGCACGCATCTTCTGCATATAAACCAAAGAAAATTTCGGTTCACCAATCTCCTATTCAAATTTTATTTATGTATATGCTTTGAAATTATTATAGTGAAATAGAACAAGGGGTGAAATAAATTTTTGAAATGTATGGTTAAAATGAAAATGGAGTTTTTTGGGAGGGTTGGCGGTGGACCTTGGTTCTTGTTATTTAAGAAACACATTAACAGAGCCAGAGGAAACGGGGGTCAATCAATTTTACTGAAGCTGATGAATGGTCTGGGAACATTAATTGGCCTTGGAATTGACATTGACCCCTCCCCCCTATTTTTTTTCCTGCACGGAAATGTTGTCAGCTTATTTCCTGCGAGTCTCCTTCTTCCTCCAATTCCCTTTTCATTATTACTCCCACTTTTTCTGCAAACTTGAGTCAGATTTTCACCCCCCTCATGTTCACTATTCATTACTCATCAGTTGTGATTTTTTATGATAGCTAACACTCTGCGTTTCTATCCCTAACCCAAATGCTGCTCTACATTTTTTCCTGACGCAAAAACTTGAAAGCTGCATTGCTTTTCCAATACTCAGAACTAAGCAAAATTAGTTCAAAGTTCAAACAAACATTTTGCTTACATAATCGTACTCTAATTATATATATTAAAAAACAAATAAAAAGATTTTATGACAAACTCCGTTGAGTGGGCTGGGCTTCCCCACCTCCTCAATTTCTGATGTATTTTCTTTTTATATGCATGGAATCAAAAAAATAATAATAATAAATATAATTTTTAAAAAAAAAAAAGCCAAAGCCCTAGTTAAGAAATGAGATAATCGATATTGGCCGGGTGAGGCAGCACATTAGTAGGTGGTGAGGTGGTGATGAAGAGTAGGCACTTCTCGTTGTTATAAATATCATTGAGATTCGTGAGGTGTTGTCACTTGTCGGTAGACGTCTTTATTCAGATTTGACACCTCTCTCTTAGCTGTTTAATAACTTGCTTCCTTTGACAAAATGCGGCCCTTTTGATGCATCATCGACTCCACATGGATAGACTGGTCCAGCTATAAAAACATCACTTCACTTTTAACAGAGCTTAAACTATCATGTGATTATGTAATATTATGTTGAGATCTCAACACCCAATGTTATGCAATCACGTGGCAGTTTGAACTCTGTAAAGAGTGATGTGATGTTTTCTTAGAAATTCACATTGATAGGCTAGGATCTCTCTCTATATATATATATACACTCCCTCGTCCCACAAAGAAAACACAGTAAGTAAGGGCTTGTTTGATCCTCTTTATAATTTCAACTTATAATTTCACCTATTACGATTTGACTGTTGATTTGACAACTACTCAATAATCACCACACATTTCAAATTTCAATTAAATCTCCACCACACATTTCACCAACTTATAATTTCTATTTATAAGTCAAATTCATAAAGAGAGTTATACATCCACTAATTTTATGTAGATTAAAAATTAGTAGGTAATATGATTAGAATATTTAATTTTACTTTATTTTTCTATATATACTCTTATGTCACTAATTATTTAAAATATTTTTAATGTATAAGTAGTTGAATAACAATAATTAATTACAGGAACATATGAAAACGAAATATTAAATACATGCTTAATATAATAAGTTAACTATCTTTTTTAAATAGACAAAAATAAAATAGTGAATTATCTTTTTTAGACAGAGAGAATATATATAATGTGTTGAAAAATTGCTGTGTCAATTTTTTCAAACACTTATATATATAATATATATATATATATATGTCTCTGTTCAAATAGCAAAACTCCAATTATACAAGTGCCTATGGGTATCCCTTTATAACAGCACTCACAATTGTTATACAAACTGATACTATTCGGCCATGTGTCAAACAATTATTAAATGATAGATGAAAAATTGAAATTTATGATAAATGAAAATTTTAATAAGAGTTATCTATATGGTTGTTTGGTTCTCATTATTTCAAATGAATTATAATGAGAAATTATAATAGAGGGAAATGAGTGGTGAAAATTTAATAGAAGTTTAAAATGTGTTGTTATATATAGTTGAGTGAAAGTTTTTTAACAAAACTTCTTACTTCAAGTGACGTGCATGGATGTATGTCATGTATATTTACATCCATACATGACACACGGGACGAAAAGTTTTGTTACAAAACTTTCGAGAGGTTTTAGAAAGGAACTCATAGTTAAGTATTTATCAAATTAGTGGCAACTGAAATTATAACGTGGGTGAACACATGTTAATAAAACAAATGAGATTTTAATTTATATTTTCACGTACATAAGCAACTTCTAAAGTCAATTAAAAAATACAAATGGTGATATTACAAATGGTGATATTAAATCCACAACGGCTGCCACTAATAATAATCAATGGCTATCCATTTAAACATGAACCTCCAAGTAGTATCCATTACCCATATTCCCCCAAGTTTTTCTCTCAAAACGAAATGAGCAATTTTAGGGAGATATGAAAAAAGTGACATTAATCAGTTACATTCTTACATGATATCAATTTATTGGTTAATGATCACATGACAACTTTTTTATCATCCAATATAAAAGTGACATATATACAATGTCACTTTTTCATGTCTCGTTTCCAAATCTCCCTAGAATTTTTGATACATTTTTCCCCTTAACTTGTTTCCTAGCATGGTCTAAGCACATTTATCTTTTAGTCTTAGCGTTTGTGTGCAAAAACTCTGATAACCATGAAGAGTTACTACTCAGGTTAAGGCTAATCCGGGAAAAATCTAGCACATGTATATAATGTATGGATGGTAACGAGGCGGATCGGCCCCGGCCCGATAACAATAGAAGTCGCCTCGCTGCCCCGACTATTTCGGGTCAAGGCAGTTCTAGTCAGGGTTCGGGTCGGTTCAGGGTAGCAAACTGCCCCGATTTTTTTTTTTTTTTTGGTCCTAACTTCGTTGGTTTGACATAATCTAATAACAAAATTAACAAATAGTACTCCATTTCACTATGTAATCTAAAACAACAGTAGTAGGACCATAAAACACAAGTAGAGTTATGTCTCAAATGACAAAACTCAAAAGCACAAACTTAACAAAGTTCAAGGCTCCAAGTCCAACATAATACATATAGGCATGCTCATATGCATGAGAAAGCATTTAAAAAGCTAAATGCAAAGGCCAAAGTGCAAGTATTACAAGTCTAACAATAGTTTCAAAATTCAAAAGATTAAATACAAAGTGCAAGCCTAGTAAAATCAAACACATGAATAATCATGTAAAATTGTTACACCATCTTTGCATCTCCATAATTTCATTCATTCTTCAGTGTTGATAATTGATAGAGACTTGGTAGATGAAGACGGGTCCTGAAATAAAGAAACATTATAAATAAATGTGAGTATTATACTAGTTTTTTTTATTTTTATTAAACTAGTAAATAAAGTTATCTCCTTTTCCTCCTCAAGTTCCTCATCGGCAAACTTTGAACAAGACCCCATATATGAAGTTGCCACATTATTTTCTATTAACAAAATAATTTATTAAATTATAACCGTAGATAAGAAAAAGTAACACAAATATTACATATATATTTATGTACCACATACCATGAATTTCATCCCATAGCCAATCTCTAGTGCATATCAAAGCTTCCAATGTGCTAGGATGAAGTCTATTTCTATGTGGAGTCACAAATCTCCCACCAGTACTAAATGCAATCTCCGATGCCACTGTCGACACGGGAATGGTCAAAATATCTCTTGCAACTTTAGACAAAGTTGGATATTTTATTGCATTTACTTTCCACCATGCCAATATATCAAAATCATCCGATCGAGGCAATATAGCCTCCTCCAAAAAAATTTCAAGCTTACTCTTTGCACTAGCGGTAGCACCTGTGGTTTCAACAATATCATAAAAACCCTACATAAGATCCAACTTTGTAGTAGCGCGAGCACTTGAGGTCTCAGTCTGACAAGAAGATGGACAAATACTAGAAGAAGTACTAGAAAGAGTATAAGAACCAGCTGACTGTAGAACCACCCTTCTCCTCTCACACCTACTCTGGTTTATTCATGACTAAAAATGCATCAATAACTTTTCCCATCCCATAATGAGCACCTTTTATCAGGGTAAAGTCCTGGATTTGAATCTATTTGAATGCTCCTCCCTGAAGTCCCCCAAATTGTATAAAAAAAATTTTCCCATCCCATAGCTGTTATTAAAGAGAGGAAGATGAACGACTGTCTAATTTAGAAAATTTAGATGTACCGGAAATTTTGAAGGCATTAGAAAATTTAAAGGCTAAAAAAAGAAAGCGTTGGAAATACATGCAACTATACAGATGGTGATATAAAAAAGAAATAAATAAATAAATAAATTTCCTGTTAATAAATCTCCAACTCTCTCCCTCTGTCTCTCCTTTTTCCCCCCTTCTTAAAAGGAGGACAAGGTCAGTGACCCATCGTTTTGCACAATTCAGGTACAGTGAAGCAAATGCTTTGTGGGGGCACTCATTTAATTTAATGGCTTTTCATTTCATTAATTTCAGTATGTATAGCTAGAGGCAAAAGTAGGTAAAATATTATGCAGATATTAATTTCATTCATTCCCTATTAAAAAGACCTCCTCGTAATTAATATTAATTAATTGTAAACAAGACTAGATTAGAAATATAGTCAATACTTTGTACTAGTACTAGTACTAGTCTTTTTTTAAGGCTGAGATGAGGGTGGACCAATCGGCCATATACATCATAACATAGGTGTGGTCGTAGATTGATGCTTCTATCAAAAACTTGGCAAGTTAGCAATTTGCTCACTCTTCCCACTAAATCTCCACCTCCTTTTATCATGATCATCATAATATAAAAAACCAATGCTGAACCGATCGTTCCTTGTACTCGATTATATATATAGCATTAATGCTCTCAAGGTATCACATTGTTCTCTCATTGTTAATTTTTTATCAAGCATATTATCATGTAATTGTTCATGTGTTAATTAATTAGGCTCATGATGAAATGGTGAAAAATTAATGTGGTCATTCGTATTGCGAATTAATTAATTAATGTCGAAATATTAGACACACCAGTGAACAATGACTACATCACATGCATGTTGTGAAGAATATTAATCCAATTGTGGTAGCTCAAACATGAAGGGGCCGGGTTGGGTGTTGGCTAACTTGGAGAAATAATTTGCCGGTTGGTGAAAGAAAAGACCTAATATATAGTTTCCTCGTTTCATCAAGCTATCTATATATAATAGCTGGCATGGGGTGTACTCTACCTAAAATCCAATATCCTTAAATTAGTTTCTATTTGTTGCTTAGATAACTTTTAGCAACAAAAATAGAGTACATAATAATCTTCTTACGAAATCTGCTATGTACCTACTTAATTAGATTCATCATAAGTTATAAATAATACTTGATTAGAGACAAAGTTATCTTTATCATAGACCAGATGCTACTTATTTCGTGTCATTCTATATATGTGTGTGTGATAATATTCTAAAAATTAATGGAGTAAACGTACTAGCTAGACTAGTAGTGAATAGACAGAATCCGCAGTCAATACTGTTAGTGTACTATGTATGTTGGTGAAGGACTGATGGAGATCGAATCATCAGCTGGGGATCACGATACGGAAATCCGATTCAATGCACTGTGATGGGGGGCCGTTTAAGTTGGCTTCAGACAGCAACAACTTCTGGTCAACTTAATTAATTATATATGCCATATAAACCAAACACTACTGCAGATATATATATATAACTCTGCTGGAATTGGAAAACACAACTCCATCCATCCATGTATAATTATATGTCCAGCAAAGTTCAAAGTTCAATGTATATATTGTTCATGCTAGCTTTAAAAGGTGGTGTTAGAAATTACAATCAACTACTTATATTTGGATATTTGAAATGTACGCACGTACTTGTGCTTAGCATTTCTTCAAGTGATGCTGCAGTAGACAAGATTATAAATTTATAATGGAAAAATGAAAAATTAAAAATTGAACAATGTAACCTCTAAGATTCAAAAACATATCATCATGATAGAGCTAGCGTTTCTTAAATGGATTTCTGATTTTTCATCCATAATATTCATTTAAAGCTAGTGACACCTTCCATTTTCATGAAAGAATAGCTGAATTACGTACGTACTGTTTATCTTTTGATTATAGAATTAGCATTTCAAGGTTTGCCATTTGCGATGTGGAAGACACAATTTAATTGTACTACTTAGGTTGTTTGTTTGCTTATTGATCCAATAATTGGACGAGATAATGTGAACAGATTGCTCCGCTTGTGTTCATGGCTTCAGACCTGAAAGAGATGGACGGGAATCTCCCCGATTCTACTCCGGTGTGAGAAAAAGTCAGTATACTCTATATCAAAGAAAACCATACATCTATTGGATGAGAACAATGAATATATCAAATAAATTATCTCATACCTTTTATAGATGATTAGCGGTCACCACATAGTGGGCGGTCACCAGATAGTGGGCGGTTACCATAATTGCACTCTTCGGGGTAGTGGGAGTTGAGGGCGGTTACTACAACATGGTTTGAGAATGTGACCCACTACTCTACATTATGGTATCACACGTCCCTCATCAAAAATGTTAGGAGTGGAGCGAGTAACAACAAGTTCGAACACGAACTCAAAACACGTGAATTCATGTCAATTGAGCCGACCACGAACGAATTAACAGCTTAAAAACTTCAACGCCCCATTCATTTTAGCATATGAACGGGTAACAAGGATCCAAGTAAGCCATCTGTGACAGTGAGCGAACGCAACCCTCTCGAATGAATGATACCCTTACGATAGTAAGTGAACATCGCTTTGTAAGTGAACGATGCCCTTATGGATGAACGGTACCTTGCAAGTAAACGAATGAAATCTCATCTCCATGCTGAAAGTCATACTAAGTCAACACATACTACGCTGGCGGGAGTGGATGAAAACGACAACGCTGAAGAAGACCATCAGTCTCCCTCTGCTGCGAACTAAATCTGTTTACTTTGAAGATGCCATCATGTCCCGTACTTCTCCCTGAAACTCTATCAGGGTTTTATGTAATAATGTTTTGGAATTTTATTGCTAGCTGAAGACGATCTTTGATCAATGAACCAACAATTACTTTAGAAAAAATCATTGGTTGTAAAAAATTGTCAAACCTCATCGATGAGCTTCGACAAATGATCTGAGCTGTTGATGTGAATGAACCATCGTGTTGGGGTATGACCCAACGACCAACAAACATACAGCCTTTAAACTTCTTGACATGTTTGAAACAAACGAATCATCATAGTGGCATTCACGCAACTAACGAACCATCATGTTGGGAAAAGGACCCAACGGCAACAAACAAACAGTCTTTAAACTTCTTGAAATGTTTGAAACAAATGATCAATCACTGATACGTTCACGTAACGAACCGTCATCTTGATGTGTTCACGGAATGAACGAACCATCAACTTAAAGCAACCGTTGGCTTTTTAACACCAACTTAAAGTCCATATTTTTTTGGAAAAATTGCACTAAGACCCCTAAACTTCCTAATTGATCCATAAAGCTTGTTTTATCTCTTCTTAAGCCTTAAACTCTATTTTTTAATATAAAATTGTCTTCTATTTGGATTAAAGAACTTTCCTTGTGCGATTTTGTTTTAAAAGTAAATTTTAATATTTTTGAACTCCATCCATAAACCATGCCATTAATTTCATCATTGATTTGTAATCTCATTGAGCCTTAATTACGTAATAAAGTCTATTTGTACATACATCAAGTTTTGATTTTTGTACTTTTGGTTATTAAATGATTTGATTTCTCCATTCTTGATAAATTCTTTAAAAGTATAATTTTGGGGAATTAATTGATGAATAGCATATCCTATGAAGCATTGTATGTTTGCATATGTCCTTTGAATATGACTAACATGGTCGATTAAGAAGAAAATTATTAAATAGTCTATAGTGCTAGATCTTAACCCACACTTTAAATTAGTATACAAGCACAGAAACATGTCCCAGGACGAAAGCACTAACCAAACTATAGAACAATTAACTTAACTTGTTAGTCAACAAGCCCGTTAAATTGACCAGTTACTCCAACAAAATTCGAATGGGAAATCATCTCAAAATAAAGATGACAAAAATGACGCAACGGAACGATTCCATCGCCTCAAGCCCCCTATCTTTGAAGAAGCTAAAGACCCAATCAATGCAGAAAATTGGGTCAGAACCATTGAAAAGATGTTCATCTATGCTCATGTCCCTGACCATAAAAAGTTGAATTGCGCTACCTTTATGTTAAGAAAGAGCGCAGGCAATTGGTAGGATACTTTGATAAGTATGGGGAAACTGAAGAAATGACTCGGGAGGAATTTCGAGAGAAATTCCGTAACAAGTATTTTTCTACTACGACGAGAAATAAGAAGTTAAATGAATTTATCCATCTTAAGCAACATCAAATGTCAGTGTCAGAATATGCCTAAAAATTTGAAGAGTTGTCCCGATTTGCTACTTATATGTTGGAGACCATGGAATTGAGAGTAAATCAATTTATTGAAGGTTTGAAGTCCGAATTGGCTAGGGATGTGTTAATGTCGGGGATTCAAGACTTGAGTTTTGCTGTTGTTATGGATCGGGTGCTACTTGTAGAACAAGAAAAATAAAAAATTACTTGAGCTAGAGAGACTCGAGCCCGTTATTCTCAAGGTTCAAACAGCAACAAAAAATGGAGCTCTCAGGGGAAAATAGAAATAAAAGGAACAAAAGACCTTATGGAAATACAAACGACCAAACCAATGCTAAGAAAACGAAAACTCAAGGAGAGCCTTCAAGACCCATTCCACCACAGTGCCCAACTTGTAATAAGAGACACCCCGGCCCGTGCCGAAAGGAATTGGGACTTCGCTTTGGGTGTGGCAAGGAAGGGCATATAGTTAAAAACTGCCCAACGAATTCGAAGTTTAAAAATCCTAAGGAAGAATTTTTGCTATGGTTCAGTCGGAGGCCACTACAAGCAAGGATGTTATTACAGGTACGATCCATATTCATGGTAGACCTGTATACACTTTATTTGACTCTGGTGCTATACATTCATTTATTTCTTACAACATTGTCCGGGATGCAGATTTTGAAGCAATTCCATTGTCATTAGAACTGAATGTTAAACAACCTTCCGGAATAACTTATGTGGTAAAGGATTTTATGCTTAATGCAAAAATTCAAATAGGAGACAACATATACCCGGCAGATTTAATCCTCTTCGATCTTATGGATTTTGAGATAATCTAGGGGATTGATTGGTTGTTTAAGCATGAATGATGAATGATGCCCTTATAGATGAATGGTACATTGCAAGTAAATGAATAAAATCTCGTCTCTATGCTGAAAGTCATACTAAGTCAACACATACTACACTGGCGAGAGTAAATGAGAACGACAATGCTGAAGAAGACCATCATTCTGCCTCTGCTGCGAACTAAATCTATTTACTTTGAAGATGCCATCATGTCCCGTACTACTCCCTGAAACTCTATTAGGGTTTTATGTAATAATGTTTTGGAATCTTATGGCTAGCTAAAGACGATCTTTGATCAATGAACCAACAATTACTTTAGAAAAAATCATTGGCTGTAAAAAAATGTCAAACCTCATCGATGGGCTTGGACAAATGATCTGAACTATTAATGTGAACAAACCATCGTGTTGGGGATATGACCCAACGACCAACAAACAAACAGCCTTTAAACTTCCTGACAGGTTTGAAACAAATGAATCATCATAGTGGCAGTCACGCAACTAACGAACCATCATGTTGGGGAAACGACCCAACAACCAACAAACAAATAGCCTTTAAACTTCTTGGAATGTTTGAAACAAATAATCAATCACTGATGCGTTCACGTAACGAACAAACCGTCATCTTGATGCACTAATGGAATGAACGAACCATCAATTGAGAGCCACTGTTGGCTTTTTAACACCAATTTCTTGACGCGCTTTGAACGAGCGATCGTTCGAGGACCAGACACGTTCACGCAATGAACGGACCATCAATCATTGGTGCGTTCACGTAACGAACGAACCGTCATCCTGATGTTTTTATGGAGTGAACAAGCCATCAACTTGAAACAACTCTTGGCTTTTAAACACCAACTCCTTGACGCGCTTTGAACAAACGATTCAACAAAGATAAGACGCGTTCAAGTAACGAACAAACCATCAATCACTGATGCGTTCATGTAACGAACGAACCGTCAAATTGATGCGTCCAAATGACGAAAAAACCATTAATTTTTTGATGCGTCCTCGCAATGATAAACGAACTCATACCAATATTTTCTCAAAACCAACATATCGATTTTCACAATAACCACATCTTCCTAGTGCTGGCGTTAAAGTACAAACAACTTATCTATGATGAATGAACAATCAATCTACTCAATGACACGTTCAAATGATGAACAAACCATCAACTTTTTATCCCGTCCACGTAACAATGAACGAACCATCAACCAACCTACTAATGCATTCAAATGACGAACAAACCATCAATCTTTCTATGCGTTCCTGCAATGAGGAATGAATTCATACCAATATTTTCTCAAAACCAACGGATCAATTTTCACGGCAACCACATCTTTCTAGTGCTGGTGCTAAGCGTACAACCAACTTATCTATGATGAACAAACCATCAACCAACCTATTGATGTGTTCAAATGACGAACAACTATCAATCAACAACAATTTGAAGGAGAGAACCCTTGAAAACTATAGCCGTAGAACTTTCAAATCAAAAAAATGAAACGAAACCGAGTATAGAAACAGGATTCTACTATGGAAATTAAACTGACTTCAAGTAACTTTTTAACGAATGACATTCGAACAATTAAAACAAGATAAAATACATATATGCTGCTATTGAGATTCGTGGAGTAATCTAAAATCGAATTGCATAAGAACACAATTTATTTGTGAGGATTTAAAATCAGTTACTCATCTAAGCATAACAATGACTTGCACTCTTTGACAGCCTTTGATCGTTCCTGATTTTCCACTCTCTCTTTTTATCTACAGAAATTTAGCTCGATTTCTCCAAGAACAATTCATGATTTTTTGATCGAAATTCCCAAAGATGACGCCAATTGATCCAATAAATGGACGAGATAAAGTAACAGATTGCTCCGCTTGCGTTCACGGCTTCTGACCTGCAAGAGAATCTCCCTGATTCCGCTCCGTTGTGAGAAAAAGTCAGTATGCTCTATATCAAAGAGAATCATATACATCGATTGGAAGAGAATAATGAATATATCAAATAAATTATCTCATACCTTTTTATAGATGATTAGTGGGTGGTCACCACTTAGTGGGCGGTTACCATGATTGCACTCTTCGAGGTAGTGGGAGTTGAGGGCGGTTACTACAACATGGTTTGAGGATGTGACCTACTACTCCACATTATGGTATCACTTATATATGCGTACACCCTATACTATTAACTTTATCTGGAATTAGATTAATCTAATTATTGGAAATAAAATTAGAAAAATGAGGAGTAAAATAATTTGTATTTGATTCATGGCTTCAAGTCTTGTACACTGATGAATAGTAATAAGGAAAAGAAACTTATATACTAGTACTGTACGTACGTAATAGATAGATATGAGCCAAAAATATTATATATAACTTTATTATGGTTGGCTCTCTCTATAATATATATGGTTATCAACTCATGATCATCAACATTTACAATTCCACACCTACATATATAAATATAGAACAGAAGAGCATTAAATTAAAAGTCGCATGAAAACGGGGATTAACTATATATGTATAAAATATTTCTGAAAAAAGTTTTCCAATTCCACTCGTCTAAATCTTTGATTTCATTCAGCTTCAAGTAATTATTACTTGAGGGAGAGTGATTATATGACTTGGTGGTTCAAGTGGGGAGTGTGTGATCAACCACTTGCATTCCTCCATATTTCCTCCAATTCTGTAGCAAAAGCCTTCTGTCTTCCAACGACTATAGTGATGTGATCTTTGTTTTCGACCACCTTAACATGGGCTCGAGGGATTCTTGACTGAACATTGTAACTGCACTCCACTGGAATGAGCTCGTCGTCTTTGCCATGGAATATAGTGATGTCACACTTCAAATGGTTGCTAACCTCCTCCAAATACCCTTCCATTTTTCCCGCCGTGCCACAGATGATATTGTGTAGAGTATGCCATGCAGCATTATGCGTGTGCAAGAAAAACCCCTCCATTAAGTACGTTCTCATCCTGTAATTATTATTATTATTATTATTATTATTAAAACAAGTTTTAATTTGAAATCAACATTATTAATTTGCTTATTTATATACTAGTGCTAGCTATAGCTAGAGAAAATAATATAATACAATACTATACTATACTAATTTTAGTAGTAGTATACTGTTATACATTCTGGTTTTTATTCATCAAAAAAAATTTCTTTAGTTGCTTGGTGATTCGACCATTAATTGATTGTTTATACAACTAGTATTTTGGCTCATGAGATGGGAATTCAATTAATTAATTAATTCAGAACATTAATTGCAGCCTTAGACAAAGTCATGAAGAAGACGTTTGATCAATAATAATCAATAATCCTACTCTTGGAGTGCCACGTTGAACTAGTCGTCCTTTATAGCAGTATGCTGCGCTCTAATTTAAAAAAAAAAAAAAAAAATTATATACTACGCTGCTTTGTTAGGTGAGTTATTCGACCACTTAATATATTTATATCATTAGATGAAATATGACACATACACCGTACCCAACCCCGGCCACCAAGTATTCTGATTTGTTTTCAATTGAATTGAAATACAATGATAAAAACACACACGGACAATATCTCTTTAGTACTAAAATGACCCAATAAGGAAGAGTAACATTATTATTCTTAATTAATTGCCATTGCATCTACCATCTTTTTAATCACTTTGATCAATCAATATACGTTAATTAATAAATTCATTCATATTAATTAATCTCAGTTATGGGAGAAGGATTAGATCTCTCGCTCTAGAAATGTAGGAAAAAAGGAAAATGTCGTAAGGGATAAATGATTAGTCGGACATGCGTACTAGTAAAGGAAAGAAATGGGTGGTGTTAGGTTGGACGGATGATTATCAGAAAAAAAAAAAAAAAAAAAGGGTAAGAGGAGGAAGGGGAGGAAACTGACCTGTTTCTGGTGAGGAGTTTGGCAAGAAATTCCCAGAGGCGGTGGTTCTTGCAAATCACAAGGCAAATCGTCCGGCTTATGTGCTCGTACCAACATGCTATCGACGCGCCAAGTCCTATCAACGGCCACACGCGCCGTGGGGCCACCTTCTTCATCATATACTGCGTCGCTTGTTCGCCTTTTGGCAACGGAAAATATGGCTGCCCATTATTTTTATTTTTCCCCAAATTAAATCAATCAATTAATAATAATAATAGTATATTTTCTTTTTTTTTTGTTTTAAACACCATTAGAACTTCTAGAAAGGGAGAGAGGTAAGGTATAAGTCAATGAGAATACTACTATATATGTGACGTTTAAGCATTTGTTCTTTTTATAGAGAACGAGGTGTAAATAAATGAAGTACATGACAAGTTGTAGCCAAGAGGAATTTCTTACTGTTGCATCAATAAGGTTTTGGAATTTTGATTGTCATGCATGTTTTCTAGTAGTTTGAAAAGAAAGTAATATTTTTCAAGTCGAGTTAGAAGTGTCGTCTCATAAATAAATAAATGAATAATAACAACTCGTTAACCCATATATTTGGTTTAAAACTTTTAATAACTTTTTATAGAAAGAACATATTTATTTTTAATCGACACAAGAGAAGACACTCCAACCCAAGCGAGACTTAAATCATATAATAAATATATTATTATTATTATTATTATATAAAAGGAAAATTAGAGTTTGAGGAATAATTAAAGCGAATAAAAAGTAGGTAGCGAGCTTACCGGTGCGAGTAAGGTAAGGGACTTGAGGGAGGCAGGGTGCTTGACGGCAAGAGCAAGAGCCAAAATGCAGCCCAAAGAATGGGCCACAATGTGAAAACTCTTTACTTTGTATGGCTCAATAACTGACCTTTCGATCATGTCTAAATGTTCTCTTAATGTGTAAAGAGAATCGGTTGGCTTAGGACTTCTCCCAAAACCAAGCAGATCCACGGCGAATAACCTGTACTTGGATTTGGCCGATTTTGAAAATTTTGGATACAATGTTTCGGTCCAAAAAGCAGAGGATGAGATGAATCCATGAATGAAAAGCACGTCTTCTTGCGTTTGCGTGACATTATCTGTTAAATAAATTCAAACAGACATATTATTATTATCATCATCATCCGACACGTTTATAATAATGCATTATTATATATAGTTAGCTAGCGGGTGGTTAAAAATTGATTGAATGGGGGGGTTTAATTTTGACGTACCTAATTTAGCTCCGTCAGCTTTGACATATAATGTTTCCTTGGAAGAAGAGGTCCATGAAGTGCAGATTTTACAGTCACAGTCTGACCATCTGGGAATGGGAAGGGATTGCTGCCCTCCGATCCTTCCTTGAAGCATTTCGACAATGGTGGAATTGATGGTAAATGTGGACGGACATGGACTACGTGTGGACCTTTTTCTCTTGATTTTCTCGCAAGAATTATACTTGTTATTACCTGTAAGAGTGCCGCCGCTGCATGTGCTCTCCAGTTCTTTAAGTCTTTTGACGGTGGATTTGGAAACCTCGTACATGAGGGAAGGGCGTGTGTAGAGAGTATCAGAGATTTCCTCGAGCTGCAATTTGGTTGAGGTTAAACGCACAATTTTAGACTCTCCTTGTTCGGAGAGTAAGATTTTTCCGTTGCTGCAGGGAATGGCTTCTTTTGCGGATGAACAATAGCATGGTTTCCAGTCTGCTTCAATGAAGAAATCTATCATCTTGTACAGGTAACACAAGATGAAATCAACAACGTCTAAAATGGAGAAGACTAAGAAACTCAAAACATCAGTCAGAAACCTTGCACTCATTGAAAGAAATAATATGGTCCTCTGGACCAATATCACTGCAAATGTAGCAGCCATTTGAAAAATTAATTAGCCTCTTCTGTGATTCCGCAGAGAAGCTTAAAAAGGGGCAGCAGGTAGTTTAGTAATTAGTAACTCAGAATGGAATGGGTTTTCACTTTTGTATTTTTTTGTAAATGGGACATGGAAATAAAATCCACCGCTTTCAGGACCCCAGCCATTTAGGAAAACAGGACTCTCATCTCCGCTTCGTCAAAATTCAGCACAGAGAGAGAGAGAGAGAGAGGATGAGAAATGGTGGATTTACACACCGCACCGCACGTACTGGTGAGAGAGAGAATAGAGGTAATAACAGATCATAAAATGAATTCATTGTCACATTAAAATCGTTTGCTGGTCAAGGGGGAAAAATAAAGTTTGGTGGTGGTTGAACAGATGCAACACAAATTTCTCTCAAGAAATTGTAAGCAGCTATACATATTTGCTTTTCCCTCAACAATGCACCTTCCCATATTATATATATATATATATATATAAATAAATTTATGTGATATATATATATATATAAATAAATTTATGTGATATATATATATATATGATCAGTGACAAATGTCAGCAAGTTTCTTCCAAGTCTTGTTGTCATATTTAAGTTTCTTGCAGCTACTAGCTAGCCAGAAAAGAAAACTCGTTGCTCAAGACGTTAATTTGGCCAACGGACGGACGGACAGTGCTTTCTATTGACGAGTGGGGCGGCGTTATAGTAACTGGATCATGATTTTACTTAAATAATTTGAGAAAGAACCAAGAGATAATGAAATATGTATACATAGCTAAGATTTTCTTTTAACTACACAATTAATTAATTAAAATTAAAATAGTATGGTATATTTCTGGCATGCCCTCATTGGAGCAAAGGATTGATGATGATGGCTGGGTAAAAAATGTCAAAGAGAAGAGAGGCCTGAAATTAAAGCTAACGTTGCATTGAATGCAGGTATTCCAAGCCACATGACTCCCATCCCCTTCTATTCTACCAAACTTTTCACCACCGTCGTAAGCACTTATAAATGCACAAGATTCATACGTTTTACGCTACATTCTGCTAATTCAATTATTTTCATGTTACATTTAATACAGAATAGGAACATTGATTAAGTATTAATCCATGTTCCATATGCATATGTGTTACTTACATTTCTCATCATGTATGCCTATATATGTATATATAATATATTCTTTTTCATGTGACATGTAACTTGCAGCCATGTATGGACATTGTTCTTTTTTTTTTAGGAAATGTATGGACATTGTTCTTATTATTATAAATAATTGGTCATACTTAAATATTTTTTACTGTTTATTTATTTATTTATTTATTATTACTCTCCAAACCGTGAAAGTAGGTTATACCAAGTGGTTGTGTGTGGTCTTTTCACCACCACTTCTATTGTTTTTTATTTGTAGGAGTGGTGAGATTTGAACTAATGTCGCTCTAGTTAGATACTCACATTTTGAGTGAGAAGTCACATACTCAATCACACATATCATTTCCCCAATTTCCCCCTATCTCCCCATCGTATATTTAAAAAAAAAAAAAAAAAGGTGG
>CAVNYN010286571.1:0-11642 GCA_963692815.1 Nyctanthes arbor-tristis | reverse complement strand
TTAGTATTTTAAGCCCAATTGTGATTTCTTGTTTGGGGTCTATGTATTTAGCATTATTTCCAAGCCCAATTAGTTCCGGCCCAAATCAAATTTAAGCTTAGCCAAACAAGCCTTAGACTAACTCTACCAGTTGACCCAGTTTTGGCTCGTTCCAAAATCAGAATTTCCCTCAACAAAAATTACCGTTTAGCAACCGAAAACCTCCCCCACTCCTCTAATTTTCTGCAATAAGAAATCCTATAGATTTCCCTCAATCTCTCTCAATATCCCCATGATCTCCCCACGGTTCTTTTGTGTACATATGTGTGTGTATATATGTATATATACCCTTGTGAACATTCACGCAGCAACCAAATTCAGCAAAGGAAACCTAGCAACAATTCACAAATTCAGAAACATATAGCTACACTCGCTCACTGCCACCCTTGCAATTCAGCAAAAAACTATTTACGAACATTCAGACACCTCAATTCATAGCTACCTACTCACATACACAGAAATTTCCAGCCAAAGATACACAAACCAGATATATACAGAGGCACACTTACGCATAAACCTAGAAACATTTCAGTAAATTTCCATCTGTCTTTACAAACTCAATCAGTTTTCATCCCCAAAGGTATATACATATGCACACGTTACCTTACAAATACACATGATACACTGTCATTTTGAACCTTCGAATGGAACCAGTTTTGATTGGCCTTTGACTCTTCACCGGAGCTCCAACCAATTCACCATCAACACTTCTTCACCCATCAGCCAACACAACCAAATTCAAGAGAAACAGAAACCCAAAACCAGATATTTGGAATCAAGAACCAATGCCTTACCTTGCCAAATACTGAGCAACCCGATCGCGAGCTCCATTATTAGCCGGGGTTTCGAGTATATCGCCAAAATTTAAACCTCTATTCTTGAACCCATTTACCTCTCAACCTTCACTCTCGGGCTTGTACTATCAGTCCTTGAACCCAAAGCCTTGAATTCGTACCCCATCATCTAAGGGTGGTCAATGGGTTAGGTTGGGTTGATTTTGTCATAAAACCAATCCAATCCACTTTTATTTGGTTTTATGTTTTTAGCGTCCCACCCAACCTGTCTAGTAGATGGAAACAACCCAACCCAAACAGCTTCGAGTCGGCTTGGGGTGGTTTGGGTTAGGTTTTCTCCTTTTCTTTGGGGCTTCCCTTTTCATTTTCCTTTTTTTAACACAGATGAAAACAAAATTATTTTTTTATTTAAATGTTTTCTTTTTCTTTTAAATGTAGAACATTTGATATATTGGGATGTTCATAATCAGTCACAAATCACAATAATTAGCTAGAAACCAAAATCACTGTTCGATCATCTAACAAAGAAACAATTCTCAACAACTCTGCTAGAATATCTTTCCATTCACTAATACTCCACTGTGCACCACCGCTGGCACCACTGCCAAAAACCAATATATTCTCAAAACACAAGCTGAGAGACTCTGTTTGTCTCATCTATAGTAAACTTGATTCTAGCTTAAACCTTTAATATAAATCACATAAAAACCGAAAAAATGATGCTTTCTATGCCCAAAAAGGGATGTGAATTGAGGGTGCCGGAAATGTGCAACAATTTTCAAGGTACTGAAAGTTTGAATAGGTGTCAACAACATAGGAAGGTTACAGATAGGACTCATCAGTTTTGAAATTAATTGTACTACAAACAGAAAAATGTACTCTTGTAGAACGTCAATCTTGATGCGGATCGTCTCGCTTATCATTGGAAACATTAACCTCAGGCAGTAAGCCTTTGGCGGCGTGGAGCAGAGTTGTTGATAGCGGATAGGGCCCTATCGAGCTACGGCATAAAAGCCATCTCTATGGCTAGCAAGCCGAAAGCCAAGCCTCCAAACACGATCGCGGCTGATTTTAATGAATTCGAGTTTGCCATGAATTCTTCTTGACTTATAATCTTCTACAGAAGTATCTTCGCCCCGCCGGGATTCAACTACTTATGTTGCGGCCTGCGGCTATATAATGAGAGCCGGGTTTTAGGGGAATTGGCGTTGAGTGTTAAATGGAAAACGGGTTCAAATGGTTTTAGCTTGATTTAATTAACCCAGCCTAAGCCAAGCCAATAGTTGATTAAACCAATAAATGAAAAACCAAACCATCCAAATTAAATAAAAAAACGAAACCAACCCACCCATAATGGTATGGGTTTGTGGGTTGGGTTGGTTTTTAGAAAAAGTGCCCACCCTACCATCGTCTTCCTCTGTCATGTACTTGAAGTAACCTCTAATTGAATCCTTCAAGCCTCGAATCGGACCCAAATATCTACCACTCGAACCCAGTCGCGAACCTCAGCTAAAGCTTCGAACCCGCTGCCTCTATCGAACTAACACTCAGCTAAAGCTTTGAACCCGCTGCCTCGCGAACTCCTAGACTGAACGCATACAAGCTGCCATGGAATTCCCTTCATTTTCCGTCAACCTCAATCCCCGTCGCCACCATCGACCCTCTCACAGACTGTGTCTCTTCGATTTGGGGCTGAAACAATTATGGATTTAATTAATTTTAGATTTTCCCTCAAGTCCTTATTCTTTTGTCTAACATCGTTTCGGTCCTTACATGTTGATTGTCATTCTAATTAGTTCAAACTCTTTCAGTTAAAAAACTAGTCCCTGACGTTTATCTCTCCATGATTTTAGTCCCTGTTCTTTTAATGATGTTTATATTGATCCTAAAATTTTAGTTTTAACCATTTAAGTTCTCAAAGTTTTGAAAAACACTATTTCAACCCCAGGTTTTGAAAAGTCATGCTTTATACTTGAACTTTCAATGCTTATGATTTAGTCTGATACTTTTATTTAATTTTAAATATTTTCACATTTCTAACTCCTATTATTTATTTATTTGATAGACGAGATGTGTGACTTAACACTTAGCTTGCCCTAAAAGCTCAAATTCGAAAAAGGAAAGCATAACGAGGTAGATTTCTTTACTAAAGTTGTTTTCAAAGTTGCATGCGCAATTTTTATGAAAAATATGATGCAATTTTTATGATTTATGGTATGAATATGAAAGTGCGCATAATTAGCTTACCTTAATTGGGAGCCCACAGACTTAGCTTACCTTAATTGGGAGTCCACAGGCCTAGCTTACCTTAAGTGGGAGTCAGTCTCCGTCATTTTGGCGGGTTTAAAGACATGGCTTGCATATGAATATGTGTTAAATGACATAATATGTATTACATGTTTTAAAGGCTGTGCGAGGGAATCTACTGAGTGTTTTTTCGAAACACTACAGGTTCTAAAACTGGCAGTGACTCGACGGGGATGGCAATTGAAAAAGAAAAGGATTTAATGCTTAGTTGTTAACATTCACCTTGACATGATATCGTCCTCTTTAGGCCTAGCCTATACGGTTTTGCTCTTGAGTTCTCACCCAAAAGGCTTCATGTCAAATGAAGTAGGTCTCTTAGCTTATAAACTGATCTTACTTTCTCTTCCCAAGTAATGTGGGATTGAGGCTGTCACAATCACCCTACATCATCGTTCCCAGGTGGGGTGATTATGACAGCCTCAATCCTACATCACTTGGGTAGAGAAATTGAGACCAGTTTATAAGTTAAGAGACCCACTCCATCTGACATGAGAAACCAAAAGCAAAACCGTGCAGAATAGGCCCAAAGTGGATAATATCATGTCAAAGTCAATATTAACAAATAAGTATTAAATCCTTTTCTTTATCAATTGCCATCTCCCATTGAGTCGCTGCTAGTTCCAGGACCCGTAATGTTATGAAATATAAGGGTGAGTGTTTCAAAGAAACACTCAGTATATTCCTCGCACAACCTTTAAAACATGCAATACATATTATGTCATTTAACACATAAACATATTCAAACTATGTCTTTAAATCCACCAAAATGACGGAGCCTAACTCTCACTTAAAGTAAGCTAGGCCTGTGGGCTCCCAATTAAGGTCAACTAATTATGAGCATACTTTTATATTATGCTTTCTTTTTTCGAATTTGAGCTTTCAGGGCAACCTAAGTGTCAAGTCACATGTCTTGCCTGTCAAATAAATAAATAATAGGAGATAGAAACTTGAAAATGTTTAAAATTAAATAAAAGTATCAAACTAACTCGTAAGCTTTGGAAGTTCAAGTCTAAGACATAACTTTCCAAAACTTGGGGTTGAAATAGAGTTTTTCAAAACTTTTAGGACTAAAATGAATAAAATTAAAACTTTTGGGATCAATATAAACATCGTTAAAAGCACATGGACTAAAATCATAGAGGGATAAAGTTCAGGGACTGATTTATTTTAACCCAAAGAGTTTGAAGTCATTAGAACGACAATGGACCGGAACGATGTTGGACAAAAGAATAAGGACTTGAGGCAAAATCTAAAATTAATTAAATCCCTAATTGTTTCAGCCCCAAATTGAAGAGATACACTCTGTGAGAGAGTCGATGGTGGCGAAGGGGATCGAGGTCGACGGAAAATGAAGGGAATTCAATGGCGGCTTGTGTAGGTTCGGTCTAGGAGTTCGCGAGGCAGGTTTGCTGTACAGAGATGGTGGCTTGAGTGTTAGCTTGATAGAGGCAGCGGGTTCGAAGCTTTGGCTGAGGTTTGCGACTGGGTTCAAGTGGCAGCGATTTAGGTCCGATTCGAGGCTTGAAGAATTCAGTTAGAGGCTAGTTCGAGTATGCGAGGAAGACGATGGGGTGCAAATTCAAGGCTTTGGGTTCAAGGACTGACGGCACAAGTTCGAGAGTGAAGGTTGAGAGGTAAATGTAGAATAGAGGTTCAAATTCCGGCGATAGACTCGAAACCCCGACTAATAATGGAGTTCGTCATTGGGTTACTCAGTTTCCGGCAAGGTAAGGCATGGGTTCTTGATTCCAAATTTCTGGTTTTGGGTTTTTGTTTCCCCTGAATTTGGTTATGTTGGCTGATGGGTGAAGGAGTGTTGATGGTGAATCGGTTAGAGCTCAGGTGAAGAGTCGAAGGTCAATCGAAACTAGTTCCATTCGAAGGTTCGAAATGGCAGTGTGTCGTGTGTGTATTTGTAGCTTTACGTGTGCATATGTATATACCTTTGGGGATGAAAACTGATTGAGCTCATAAAGACGGATGGAAATTTACTAAAATGTTTTTGGGTTTATGCGTGCGTCTCTCTGTACATGTCTCGTGTGTGTATTTTTGGCTGGAAATTTCTGTGTGTGTGAGTGGGTAGCTGTGACTTGAGGCGTGTGAATGTCCGTAAATAGTTTCTTGTTGAATTGTAAGGCTGGCAGTAAGAGAGTATAGCAATATGTTTTTGAATTTGTAAATTGTTACTGGGTTTCCGTTGCTGCCTTTGGTTGCTGCGTGAATGCTCACATGGGGTATATGTACATATATACACTCACATATGTACACAAAAGAACCGTGGGGAGATCATGGGGATATTGAGAGAGATTGAGGGAAATCTATAGGATTTCTTGTTGCAGAAAATCAGAGGAGTGGGGAGATTGAGGAAAATCTATAGGATTTCTTGTTGCAGAAAATATGAGTGGAGAGAGGTTTTCGGTTGCCAAAAGGTAATTTTTGTTGAGGGAAAATCTGATTTTGGAACGTTCCAAAACTGAGTCAACTGGTAGAGTTAGTCAGGCTTGTTTGGCTGAGCTTAAATTCGATTTGGGCCAGCACTAAATAGCCTTGGAAATAATGCTAAATACATGGACCCAAAACAAGAAATCATGATTGGGCTTAACATACTAAAAGGGCTTACACTATATTCCGGCTTAAAATTTTGCTGGCTTCAAATTGGGCTTGGAATCAAGAGTTGAATCTAATCTAAAATAAATAAAAGGATTTGTGCTTCCATAAATAAGTCTTGGGTTTAAAAGTTTTGGATTTAGAAATTTATTTTTGCAAGACTTCATAATTTGGCTGAACTAGAGGAATTTTATTAAACAGTGAGAATAAATAATTAATTGAATCGAGTCTAATATTTGGAAATAAAATCCAATTAATCATGATACTTGCATTTTTCTTTGAAATAAATTAGACACGAGACGCGAATTCTTTGAAGCCTTTTTATCGTGACCAATATTAAAAATAATAGATTAGGGTAGTAGCGACACGCTTAAATTCTTTCAAAATCTTTTAAAATTGAAAATTTTCAATTAAGAAAAATCCAATCGCTACATATTGTACTTAAAATACTAATGGACCTCTAAAATAAAGTTAATAATTTTTCAAATTTGCACAAGAACCCCCAATCCCTAATGTTTCTACATATGTATATATATACAAATATATATGTATACACACTTCAAAGGGTAATATATTGGCCACAAAAATTGCGTTTTTGACATCCAAAAATGGGGGAAACAACCCTTTTCACAAGCTCTAACAATCTAGGTAAGTATTTTGACGAATAGTGGAACTTTTTTGCTGAGGTAGTTTCAAAAAACTTGGTTTTCAGGGGAGAGGAGGAGATTTTCGGCCAAGATATTGGTATAAACGTGTTCTATACTGCGTGGAGAAGCTAATGACATAAGATTTATCACTTGAGGTTGAGTTTTGAGGAGACCGAGTTTGGCACACCATGGTGTATGAACGTGCGTATATGTGTATGTCTATCTATATAAGTGAAAAATACACCGTGTCTTGGTGTAAAGAAGAGATGGTGAAGGTGATTGTTTATGTGATAGATGAAAATGATTTGTTCTTGGAGGGGAAGATGATAAGGAGAACCATGGTGAGTGAAAGGCAGTGGGAGAAATGCTTGGAAAAGAGAGAGAGAGAGAGAGAATGGGCTACCTGACTGTGTTGTCTTAGATGGATTGGAGAAGGAGAGTGGGTACTGGTGCTATTTATGGGTTTTAATTTTGGTATAGGGCAACATGGGGTAGAAAAGGTTGAGTGGGAGACTTCGATTTGTGGAATTTTTTTTTTGAATTCTTGGGTTTAATTGGGCTACATGATTTGGGTTCCAATGTGTATTCTAGATTGATTCATAAGAGTTATTACTTGTAGAAGTATTAACTATAGTATCTTGATTAAAAGCATGAAAAAAAATTCCAGATTCAACACATCGATGTTAGGAATTCTTGGGAATTTATTTTTCTATTTCAAACGATTAAATTTTAAATTTAGTATTGACTAGATGAGTGGGACAATAAAGTTTGACTATTCAAAATTATTTAGGCATGTCATAGTGGCGTAAAATTTTCAAGTGGTAAAATTTTCTAGTTGCCACATTATGAGCTTCCAATTGATCTATAGCTTCCTTATGAATTTTCTTGGTTGATGGGAAGGTAGAGAAAATGGAAAAAACCCTACATTCATTCTGGGGCCATGACCTATATATAGATGTAACTAGACATAACTTTACAGTCTTTCCAAATCGGCCCCTTCAACATTTGAGAAACACAAAACCAGTCTATATAGATTAATTTGATGACACTTTAATACCTAGTAGCCACAAAACATGTGCTTAACTTTTTGAGCTCCAAAGAGGATTTGCTCTCAAAGGTTGGGCGATTTTGGAGAAAAATCACCCCCGGCAGACCACCCCCAGCTGACCCCCCACACTGAGGTAGCCCTTCCCCATCCCACCACCACCACCACCACCCTTGCTGCAGGCCAAATTCCAGCCGCTATGCCCAAAATCCCCCCAGACCCTTCCAACCATAGCTCTCTCGTTCCGGCCCCTCCAACCTCGCACACCCCACTGGGAACCTTTCCTCTGGATCTCTTTCCACCCCCCCTCCCCAGTAGTAGCTTGGAAGAAGCTCTAACGAATTCCTTGGATTAACATCTAATTTTGAGCCTTTATATCCAAAAATCAAAAATTCTTCATCTGGGTATGAATTGAGCCATTTGTTTGTTGCTACGCCTTCTACTCAGCTTGGAGAACACAGCCCTATGGTTGGATTGGGTCATCAAGCAAATCCAAAAAACCCAATTCTAAAGTCTTTACGTAGTGTTTCCACCAATTTGAGGCATTTCGGGGTAGAATTGTGTTTCACTCCAGAAGACAAAAATGCTTAAAAGGTCCAAAAGAGAAGGACACATCCAGTCTATGACCTAAAACGCTCAGTCTATATGGCACGTGGGGCATATGCGCTGCTCCACAGTCCAGTGGTCCCTAGTTCTACCCCATGTCCACAGAAGGTCTTTACAGGGTTGTTACTTGGCCGTACGTATGCTTCTACTGTAGCTTCTCGCCTGGATTTATCTGTTGAGCAGCATATTGTGAAGAAGTCCTTTCAGTAGATCTTTGGAGATGCTTCAGCTCCGCTGGTGCCACTTGTCAACAGGGCAGCTCATGTGTATCGTGGGGAACCTGCTTTTTCTATTAGAGCAGAAAAGGAAGCTATTTTGACTGAGCCTTCTCTGTACACACTGATTGGTAAGTATCTTTTTGACAAGCCTAATATGATTCTGCCCGTAGTAGCTTGTGGCAGTTTGGCTTCATTGGTAGCTATACTTTGGGCTTGATTGACAGTGTACATGTTCTACTGCATTTTACTTGTGAGGATGATTATATTCGTCTATTTTAAATGCACGAGTGGTTTGTTGTTAGATGTCATATGCTTGTTTTGTAGTGGACCTCTGATTTTCATCTTGACTGTGAGACTTCTATTGCCAATATGGGGATTTATTTTCCTTTATTACTTGTTCATTTGAGGGCAAATGAGTGTTTGTATGCTTTGGGTCAAGTTGCTCAAGCTCCGTTGTGTATTGATGAGGCTATGGCTGACTTAGTACATCCTAGTGAGGCTTGGGTCTTAGTTGAGGTGAATTTGGATTAATAGATGACTTTTGTGTAGTTTTTGGCAGTTTATTGTTTATGAGTAGTCGCCTTTGTTCTGCACTCAGTGCCGTCACTTGGGGCATGCTGAGGGTTCTTGTAGGTTTGGACCTACTACGCATCCCTGTACGCCTCCTCCTTAGGTTCCATCTCCAACCCCCACCCCCTCCCACTGTGCCTCATCGTAATAAGGGAAAGGAGGTTGTATCTGCACCCTGTGACTGGAACCGAAGGTCAGACATCTTCTGTTGAGCAGGCCCCACCTGTTTATTTCAGTCATTCCGTCTTTAGTTGCCCTTGCTAACTCTTCTCCACCATTGAGTACTTTTGCTATGCCTTCTATTTCTGTTTCTGTTGGTTTGGTTGAGTCTGGTGTATTTGGAGTTTGTACTAGCGTGTCACCGGTTGTGTCTTCTATTGTTGCATCTCCTATTGTGCCGGTGGCTCCTCCTAGTAATTCTTTTCCTCCAGTTTTGGTTTCTGCTCCCTTTGAGCCTGTAGTTTGTACTCCTCTTTCTGCTAGTGTGCGTAGTGTGGATTTGGTATCTATAGAAGGTCGGGATCTCCCTGGGTTGAGTAGTTTTACCAGTTTGGTTGCTCCTCGTTGTTCTGAGATTAGTACTAGCGTGACCCCAGTTGTGTTTATTGCTTCTCACATGGTACTGGTGGGTCCTCTTAGTGCTTTGCCTCTTGGGATAACTATAGATATGGTACAAAAACTCTTCGACCGGTACCGAGACCACCCGCCTTGGATGAGTATAGATATGTTGTAGGATATCTTGGACCGTGAGCCTTTGCGGGAACTGGTGCGTTGTATGTTTAACAAGCATGACTTGATGGTCGGTAAGAAATTGAATAAGGCTACAAAGGAGATCTTGCGGGCTATTGAAAATATCACTGGGCTCTCTGTCACATCTCCTTCTTCTTCAAAGAAGAAAGGTGTTTCTTCTAGTTTTGTTGGATCAGTTGCTTCAGTTAGTCAGTGGCCGGGCTCTGGAGATAGGGTACAGGCCAATGTTATCTCAGATATGGATGTTATAGGCCTCTGTCAGTTGAATACTATTGTATCCCTGCCTTCCGTCAATGGCCCGTCTATTGTTTATATGTAGGATACTTGGGATGAGGATACGGATCCTTAGCTGGTAGCTCGTCGCCCACCTATGACTACCCTTGTACTCCCCCTTTTGCTGAGTGCATAGGCGAGGTCTTTTGCCTCACCCCGTGCCCTATCGGTCTCTAGACGCAGCTCCACTTGGCCAGGTTGGAGTGCTTTGCTCGACTCCATAGACTTTGTAGATGAGGTCAGCCACAGATACTTTCTCAAGGGCAAGAAGAAGGGAGGTGGTTATTCTCCATGGTTTGATATTTTTCTCTCTTTTTTCTTGAATTTCATAGATTTTCTATGTTGGAGTTTATTTTATTATATTATTTTATTTCCTCATTCACTGGACGTCAGGTCTTGCCCCCCTTCCTTTTTGTTTCCTGCTTTTCTTATTTATAAAATTAGCCACACTAGTGGTCTTTACTGAAAAAACAAAAAACAAAAACTTTATGTGCCAAAAAACTGGCAATCACAATCAGGGTATTTCCAAGCATTATCATCCATTGATCATGCTGATACAGGATCAAAGTGGTCTTTGTCACGATTTAGAATGTGACTAAACCCATCAATGGTCATATATACCAAATAAAACCAAATGATATAGACTAATCATGGATGCGTAGCATGGAAATTGCATGCAATGTGATCCAATCATGCCTATTTCCAACTGGTCCTGCCTTTTTCCTTATTGAGATCAATAATAAACATAATGTAACAGAGTACTAACTAAATACTTTAATTCTACACGGAAATATATCCGAATACATAAGTATGTCCAAAAGCAAAATATAGAGCAACAATAAACTCCCACTAAACCATAATATCATCAAACAATATAACACCCATATAAGCGTGTGCTCATGAAAGACTTAGGTGATATTCCCTTAGTAAGCGGATCCGCAATCATAGAGTTTGTTCCAATGTGCTCTATGGAAATTTGTCCACTTTACACTCTTTCTTTTACAACTAGACACTCTATGTCAATATGTTTTGACTTAGACGAGCTTCTATTGTTATGGAAATTCAACACTGCCGGCTTATTGTCACAAAATAACTTAAGTGGTCTTTCAGCACAATTCAGTATGCGTAGCCCAGTGACAAAATTCCGTAGCCATATTCCATGATTGGATGCCTTATAACACGCCACAAATTCTACTACCATGGTAGAAGAAGCTATGAGTGTCTACCTAGCACTCTTCCAAGAAATAGCTCTCGCAGCCAACAGATAAATTTAACAAGAAGTAGATTTTCTATTGTCTTGGCATCCAGTGAAATCGAAATCGGAATACCATCTGATCTCTAGCTGATCCAATCTCCCAAATGTGAGCATGTAATCTTTTATTCTCTTTTAAGTACCTCATAACCTGTTTGGCTGCTCTCTAATGAACCATACCAAGGTTGCTTAATTATCTAACTAGCACTCCAATAATGAATGCTATATTTGCATGTGTACAAACTTGAGCATACATAAGACTCCTAGCTGATGCATAGGGAACCTTCTGCATTTCCTTAAGTTCAAAATCATTGTTAAGGCACTATTGGAGACTGAACTTTTCACCATATACGATTGGGGTATCAATTAGTTTACTGTTTTGCATGCCAAACCTTTTAAGTACCTTGTCGATATAGCTCTTTTGTGGCAATCTAAGAATACCCTGAGTACGGTCTCATTGTATCTGAATCCCTAATACAAAAGAGATATCACCAAGATCTTTCATCTTAAAATTTTTCGATACAAATCTCTTGG